>JAOCPS010278753.1:0-13214 GCA_025505425.1 Graphium colonna | reverse complement strand
TCATACGCAGATTTAAAATATTTTGCAAATTATAACCTGTGTACAAAGTGGTCTCAAACTTTTGGCCGGCAGTGTACATACAATAAACGTGCATTATTTCATATGAAATAGTTAGCAGGCTGAAAATAAAGATGATCTATATGGCAGATCTTAACGTTAAAAGTCAGTCCTGTGCCTGATCTCCGGTCATGTCAGATATCCGTCCCATCAGGCTTTGAGAATACAGAGAGGGCACCTGCGTTTGCGTGTACGTACGTTACTTGTGCACTATAATATCTCCCGAGATCAGCCGCCGTGGCGGTAATACGGTCAGGAGGAGTTTATATGATGACGATAGAGATAGCCATTTGGTAACTCATTATTTCTACCATTTTTAATTTGTTATAGTTTTATGTGGTTTTACTTGTTTAAAATAATTTTATATATTTTATAGATTGAGCAAGCCTTCAAACAACAGCAAGATCAAGAAGAAGCTGCTAGAAGGAAGTACGCAGAAAAACAAGAGGCGGAAAGACTCCAGCAGTACAGGAAGAGGGAAATGGAGAGGATCACGGAAGAGCGTAGAAGGGAGACCGCTCCCCCTGTGCAATTAGTGAGAGAGGTAAAAAGAAGTTTGGCTGTACAATTAGTATGATAACTGCATAGACATACAAAAAACTTTGAAAAACCTCAATCATAGTTTTTCCCTGTGTTTTTTGTTGTTTTGTGAAAACACCTTCATATCCTGCACATAGGATTGAATTTTCAAAACAGAAAATAAATTTTTAATTGTTAATTTTTATCGACTGTATATATAGATTTTTTGTAATTTTTCTCATGTAAAGGAAGACAAACAATCAGACGGTTTGCCTGATCATAAGCGATCCCGTCGCCCAAAGACACAGGCAACATACGGAGAGTTGCTAGTGCGTTGTCAACCTGGGGAATGGGGTCGGGGTTAAGGACTTTATAAGGGATGGTGGTTCCTCCTCCAGGCAAGCGCGGCCATAGAAGTGCAGCAAAAGCTGTACAAAGATGTTATGCTCTACCGCCTTGAAAAAAAAACTTAATGATTAAGAGTTGAAATTAATTTTAATTCACATTGTTCCTAGAAAATTTAGTAAAAATCAACACTGTCAGGACTGCAACTATTATAACTTAACCAAATCTTCTCTATGTACCTACAGGTCGAGCGGTTAGGCGCCACCGGGTCCCCCGCCTCCCCAATGGTCGCGGGTTCGATACCGTCCATCACTGCAGAGGAAACTCCTACACCAGCACCACAGTTCGAAAGACTTCCTCGAGCAGACCCACATGTCAAGAGGGCCGAGAGTATGAGTGTAAGTGAAACTCTTTTAAATATTAATTTAATTAAGTTAAAACATATTTTTATTGAGAAAGTACTAGCAAATTATTTGAAATTTTACTGATATTTCTTAAATACTCATGTTTTTATTGTTATTTAAAATTAATTTGGTCTATGAGTTTTCAATTTTATTTCTATTTTATATTTCTGTGCACCTACCTGTTTTCCGCACCACCTAAGGGTAGACTGGTAGAAATTACCAGTCTACCTTTAGGTGGTGCAGAAATAGTCGATGTTCGACTTTTTTCACGTATTTTTAGTGAATGTCAACTGGCATATTAAAGAACAAATCGCTTGACATATTTGATGTTTACATGTCTTTTTTCTTAATTTATGTATTTCTAAAGCATATTATATAATATATAGATACCTTAATTTGCAAACCAGCTAACTCCAATTTTGTCAAAAACGTGGAGCAAAGACATTATTTGCAACAATTTAAAATCTAATGTTATCCCAATTCCTTGATTAAATAGTTATACGAAAACCTGTCTCGTTTCGCAATGCGATGAATTTGATTCATTTTTGTATTTAGTTTGAAATATATTACAATTTTTTATGGTGTCCTTGACAAAATTACTCAAATAACCAGCTAACTCTGGTTTGCGAATTAAGGTATCGATATAATACTTTTCCCAGTCCCTTTGTACATAAATATTAATTGTACCCAATGTCACTCTCGTCCGCTCATTTAATTTTTCTTTAAAAGGTATACAATTTTTTTTTGCTTCACATATTAATATAATAATTTGCAATTGCAGGTGGTGAAAACCCCAAAACGCACGCCTTCGTTCACAACGCGTCGTCGCACGCAGAGCTTCAGAAGGCATCGCCACGACATGGATCATCTGCCTCCAGTGGAGATCGAGGGTAAGCAACTATTACCACTTATTGAAAAAATTCTAGAGGTTTTCTATATCTATGCACTAGCGATATTAAAGGGGAGCACTCTGTATTCGGTCATCATCTGATTTATAAAATCCTCATGTCACAATGTTGCCACATTCCTCCGAATTGTTTGTTTGACCGATTTCTATAAAATTTCATATATTACTTTGATGGGTATGGAAGTCGGTCAGTCGTAATATGATTTTCATATCCATAAGTGCTCACTACACCATAGCTTATTTTAATTTTTCGCCAATATTTTTATATTTATATGAACTTTTTTCTTCATTTATTATGAATGAAAAAAATACACACAATAAAAAATGTTTACTTATTTTACCAAACCCCATTTTTTTATTCACTTATTATTTTATTAAACTTATTTAGCCATATTAGTATCCTATAAATTTTTAACTTTGATTAAAACCTGAAACTCCCTAGAAATAATTTATTTGGCACCCATTTTTATTGATTTCATTAACGAGACGATACAAGAAAGAAATTACAACTAATCATATTAGTGAATGTTTCTGATGACAAACCGGTCCTGCAATACCTTTCTTTGCATTAGATGGTGTTAGTTGAGAAAACGTGCATATTTGAATACTTGTTCCATATTAACGTAAATAATTATTCAAATTTCGATTAAGTTTACTCACTGGTCAATTAGTATTTATTTTTATATTACTTTCATTCCCATATACAACGTCCTTAGATATTAAAAGTTGTAAAAATTTATTGGT
Source organism: Graphium colonna (assembly GCA_025505425.1). Lineage (NCBI taxonomy): Eukaryota > Metazoa > Arthropoda > Insecta > Lepidoptera > Papilionidae > Graphium > Graphium colonna. Next base: position 10,238 of record JAOCPS010278753.1, on the reverse strand, counting down.
GAGTCGCTTTCATATTTAAGGAGAGCATTCAGTACTCGATTGCCATCATATTTATGTAATAAAATTAGGGGCATACTTTTCGACCAAATTTTAAAATAAGTAGATGAAGCATGGATACGATATGCCGGTATCGTATCCATGCTTCATATGCCATGTGGCGCAGTTCATTGACCCGTAAACGTTTCAGCTAGCATGCCCATGGCTTTCGTAAATAGTTACTTAACTTTCGATTAAGTTTACTCAGTAGTCAATTAATATTTGCTTTTAAAATTACATTTGTTCTTTACATATTGAAAGTTAGCCACCAGTCCCTGTATATATTTAATTAATTTGTTATGTTTTACATCGATAGGCTACGTAGAACGCAAGCAGGAGGCCGGCTGCGGAGGTGTGAGGGCGACAGTCCGTTCCTGGAGAGGGTACTACGCAGTGCTCTGCGGACAACTACTATGTTTCTTCAGGGACCAGAATGATTTTGGCAGCGCTAAGGCCGCAGCTCCACCGGTTGCTATATTAAATGTGAGTTTTTTTTTATTTAAATGAAAAAAAAAACTAGCAGAAGGTTCACCTGATGCTAAGTCCCGTCGCCCATGGACACAGCATCCGGAGAGTTGCGAGTGCGTTGTCATTCTGAGAAATTGGATAGATAGATAAATGGAGTTTATTGGATGGGATTGGATAAAGATTAAGGATTTGGAGGAGAAAGGAGTGGGAAAAGAAAAGGGAAGGAATAGCCATCCGGCAACCCTAAAAGTCGTGCATACTTATCTGTGCGAGCGCGGCCGTAGAAGTGCAGTAAAAACTGAAAAGATGTTATGCTCTACCACCTTAAGTTTTGAAATGTTTGGTTTTTAAAAAATCTTCCCCGTTTTCGCAACATTTTTCATTGATGTTCCGCCCCCATTGGACATAGCGCGAAGTTATATAGCCTAAATCCATCCGCGATAATTGGTCTATCCAATACTAAGAGATTTTTTCAATTTGGATCATGAGATAAGCGCGTTCTTTAAAGGTAGATTGATACTTAAAAATCGCCTCCGTAACATAGTGGTTTGGGCCTTTGCTTTGTTAGGTTAGGTCGTGGGTTTGAATCCCGCGGAGGGACAATGACTGCGTCGTTTCTTAGTTGGATTAGTGCAATGTGGGTTGATCACCCGAATGCCTTAAAATAAAAATGATAGGTCGGATGGGCATCTTAAAAGTCTGCACCTGATCTCTCTTCGGTCGTGTCGGATGTCCGTCCCATCGGACTATGAGAGTAAGAGTACAGACAGTGTTTCAGTGTTTGCTCATACACCTGTGCACTATGATATCTCCTGCGCAGTTGTTCACTTTGTTTTACTTGCAGGCGCGCTGCGAGGTGGCGAGCGACTACACGAAGCGGGCAAACGTATTCCGGCTCTCGTGCGCCGACGGGGCGGAGTACCTGTTCGCCTGTGCCACCCCACAGTTAATGGCCGACTGGGTGGCCAAGCTGGCCTTCCACGCCGATCTCCCGCCGGAGCTGCAGCTCACTCCGTATACGAAGGAGGCAAAAGATACGCTCACCACGGACGAGCTGCGACGCAGGCTGCACGAGTGAGTAGCAAACAGCTGAACCCTTGCTTCGGCGTCGGTTCGATACCCCCTCGGAACATTTTTTTTTATGGAAAGGAAAACCAACGATCAAACGGTTCACCTGACGTTTGTAGAAAAGATACTAATAATAAAAAGCGCCATCTATTGAAATATGTCTAAAACACATGTATGATACAGACTCGATGTTGCTGTGACATTGTTTTATTTCATATAGATGACAGTGCTACACTACATGACAAATGAGGACATGACATGTTGACTAGCTAACTTGGTAATGGTTGCGCGCGCATCGTAAAAATTTAGTCTCATTTTTTTCCCAAACGCGCCAAAAGAAGTAAAACTTCAAAAAGTTTGAATTTGGTACCGTTGGCAATATAAATATGGGCATTGTCCTTTCTTAAAAACTAAACCTACTTTATTATTTGACCAGGAACGCATCATCTTCGTCATCTGCAGCGTCGTCCCCAGAGCCCGTTCGAAAACCTCGTAGCCAAGCTGAAATATTACACGAACATAGGAGTTCATTACAAGCTACTAATACCACCACTGAGAGGAACATTGGTAAGTTTTAGTTGCAATAAAGAAGGATTTATTATTTAAAATTAGTGAAGGAGAGCACTCGGTACTCGATTGTCATCATAATTATGTAATAAAAATAGAGGCATAGTTTTTGACCAAATTTTCTGATAAATTAATGAAGCGTGGATACGATGCTGGTGGCGAACACATGACCAGATGGCGTAGTTCATCGACTTGAAGTGTTTCGTAATTAATTATTCGACTTTGTGTGTGTATTCGTGGTTTCAAATCTTGCGGGGAAACAACGACGTGTTTCTTGGTTGGATTGGAGCAATGCGGGCTGATCACCTGAAAAAAAAGATGGTCCATGCGTCGGATGGGCATGTAAAGAATCGGTCCTGGTTTGTATAAACACCTTTGGCAGTTGTTATAAGATGCCAGTGCCTTCAAATATCCTGACAACTAATCCATCCTTTGAGTAAAATTTATCTCTTTGGGTTGCGGAAGTCAAATGCCAGTCGCTCTGTGCTAAAGCTGGTATTCAGATAATATTTGGTTGGATTAGAAGCCGACTCCAACTGATCTGGGAATAACTAATATGGAAATAACTATTAAGAACTAATATGGAAACGTGCAAAACAGACTCAATTTCTTGAGAAGAGAACTATTATGATATATTTCGTTGGGAAAAATATATATCATATCTGATTTATATTAAAATTTTAAACCAACCTTTATATTTAAATATCCTTTTCATATTTTAAACAAAAAAAATAACTTTATAAGTCACCACTTTCTGAGGTAACAAACAAAAAAATATAACAATATGCAGAAACCCTTCCTTGTTCTGAAATTCTTTAAAAAAAATCTTAATTTTAAATAACATACATGATATAAGTTTTATAAATTATATAAAAACAACTTAATTTTTGTAAATGTTATAAAACACTTCTAATTGATTTACTTTCAATAGCGTACAATATAATAAATTAAAAACATTCAATTATTTATTTTCCAGAGTCTTCAGTGTTGCCATCATTGCCGCCGCGTCAGCCTCCCCAACCGCCGCAAGAAGATCCTTCAGAAGTAGTCTTAAGGTAACACTGATCTCTACCTATCTCTTACTAAGGTAACACAATTTTTGCGTTGACTCATATTGTTTAGTCAGTACAAAACTTAGCCAATAATTTCAGAGTAGTATAAAACAGCACTTGCAACACTCCAGATGTGTAAATGTAACACCATTCACCGTAACAGCATGTTTAAATCCTCTTAAAAATATAAAAAAAAATTGTGAACTAAATATTTTTTTTTTATGGAAAGGAAGACAAACGAGCAGACGGTTCACCTGATGGTAAGCGATACCGTCGACTATAGACACACGCAACATCCGGAGAGTCGCGAGTGCGTTGTCAACCTGGGAAACTGGATAGAATAGGCTTATTGGATAGGATGGAGCCGGGATCAAGGGTTTCGATGGGATAAGGGTGGGAAAAAGAAAGGGTAGACATGGCCATCTGGCATCCTCAAAACTAATGTATACTTTATTTTATGCCGTCTTTATAAAGGGCGGTGGTACTTCCCCGGAAGAGCGCGGCCGTAGAAGTGCAGCAAACGCTGTGAAAAGATGTTATGCTCTACCACCTAAATTACACACACTCACAAGAAGACATATAAACAAATCCACGCCACCTTTGCACTCGAGAGGCATAAGCGTCACGCCACTCATCGTCACGGCATTCCCTTACAGACAACAAACGGAGCGTAGCGGCAGTCCTTGGGGCAGATCGCGCTTCTCCAATGGCAGAGACCTCAACGCTGAGTTCCTCCGCTCGCAGCGGGAAGGTATGTTGACCTTGAGGCACTTTTTAAAGGTCCCGACTGAATAATACTCAAAAATTGCGAAATATTCGCCAATAGAAAGAGATGAGGCGAATGTAGTCTATCGCTGTCATTTTTAGCCGACTTAAAAAAGAGTAGATTATTTTCTACATAATCGACTTCAAGTGCCTTAGTAGCAAATATTTGTGAAACAAATTTTTTCAGTTATTTTGATGTAAAAAAAAAACAGATGGATCGTATTTTTATTAAATTTTATTAGACAACCTTATAACTAAGTGGAACAGATACTTCCAAATTTTGAAAGGAGTCTTAATAGTATAAAATATTAATAATAATCGATCGAACATTCTGTTTTTAAATCAAAATAAAAATTAAAAATATACTATGAAGTGGATATTGAAATTTTCTTTGAAAATTATACTATAATAATATAACCAATATTTGAAGACCACAAAATACTACAATTGCTTTATCTCATTTATTAAGAATTTTATATCTATTTATGATAATAATGACAATTTTTTTTTTGAGTAAATTATATTAATTTTAGTATATTTAATACTCCACAATTATATAAGATTATCAATATAATTAAAATAATAATCTATTAGCAAAAAATAAGGGTTGTTTTGAAAAATATAATATTGATTTATTATGAGGGATATTGCATGAATTATATGTTTTTTGTGCATTGTGATTCGTCTAGCTTTGTGTCGTATTGTACTTTGTTTGAGTCCCGGGTTTGAATAGAAATGGTGAATATTTGATATCTCATTGTGCATTATTTGGTATCAATTCTATTTGGAGCTACATGTATTAAATTCTAAACATCTTGGGTCTAGGATTGTGTTAGTTCGGACCTTGACATTATATGACCCTGTTCAGCCAAGAATTCTCTTGGATCTAGGACAGCCTAGTTCCGGAACTTTCTTGGTTGTATTTTGGATCAATAGTGACTTGGATAGATTAGACCTCGGTCTTGCATGACCCTGGTCAGTCAAGTGTCTCCAGATCTAGGACCAGCTATGATTTGAATAGTTTGGAGCTGACCATATATGTCTTGGTTGGGTATTCTCTTGGATCCAGGATGTTAATAGCTTGGACCTTGATCTTATATGTACTTGGTCAGCGAAGTCCAGAAATTCCCTTGGATCTAGGACAGCCTAGTTCTGGATCCTGGGTTGGATCTTGGGTCGATAATGACAAGGGTAGATGGGATTATTTCTTGATCTTATATGACTCTGGTCAGCCGGGACCAGCTATAAATGGAATACTTTGGAGCTGACGTTCTATGACCATGGACAGCTGAGTCCGTGAACCCACCTCCGCCGGGCGAGCGCAGCGTGACCGCCATGGTTAACAGCTACCAGCAGAGGATGAGCAGCAGCTGGCAGGAGGCCGGCAGGCCAGAGCAGGGCAGGGGCCCCGTCTGGCAGGAAAGGCAGGAGAGGCCGAATGATCAGTGGAGGGAGACTACGCACTTCTACTCGGCCAGCGAGATCGGTCAGTGGGTTCGATCGGGTATATGTGTAGTCCTTTCCAATCAAAACTATGTCAAAAGATAAACAAGGGACTCATCGGTTACACTAAATTGAAGGTCGTTGGAAACTCATTTATTCTCACAGAAGTTTCATTACCTGACCATATAAAATGTTCTGGCTCCATTTTTATGGTTTTTTGTATAAGTTTGATTACTTTTTACAGTACTTTTGAATGGGAACAGACTATAGTTAGAGGTGGTGCGTTATTACAACAAAGTATTGGATAAAATCCTTCACTTACGTCGGTAGTTTTGGATGCAAAATATTTACTAACAAGCAGTTGCCTAGCTATAATTTTCAATGTGTGATGACAAATCTGTCCATTAATATCTTTTACTAAAAAAAACAATCGGTTTAAATAATTATTACAATTAATTACAATTACAAATAATTAAATGATTTATGTATAAACATTTTGCATCAACAACGTGTAATTCTTGCATTAACTTTGGTTCTATGTAACCGCATAAGGCTTTATACATATATATAGAAAATAATATATGTTCTCTTTCTTATGTATACCATTAGTATGTTATTCTTTCTACTTCTCGAATATATTTAAACCAATTGCCTGAATCCAGTATATAAAGGTAAAAATATAAAAAAAATATACAAACATCATAAGGCTTTGAAATATCAGCTTTAATATTTGCACATTATGTATGTATAAGTGGTGGGTATATAATTAAAAAAAATGTAATAAGTTATCCTAATTTAAAATATATAATATATTAATCTTATTTAAGGATACATTATTATTTTTAGAAAACAAGTATTTTTATAGACTGTGCAATAAAAAAAATACTATTGAGATAACTTAAAAAAAGACATTAGACATAAAAATTTATTTTCAAATTATAATGTTATAATATATAAGTTTGTATAAAAGTAGATGTAGAATAATTAAGTAATTAATTCCATAAAAAAATTGCAGAAATGAGATCTATTTAATCGATGAATTTATTAAATTAAAAATAAAATTAAGCATGTAATGATTTTTAGCATAAGATTATAAAATTGTTTATAGTTGACCAATAAAATTATGACATCGGGATTAAGTGACAAGCATGGCTCATTTATGCATTCAACAATTCAACGACCGATGAAAATTTATTAAATGAATTAATATCACATGCACTTGGTTACTAACGATAGTAAAGGAGAGCACTCGATACTCGATGTTCATCATAATTATGTAATAAAATTAGGGGCATAGTTTTTTTTACCAAATTTCCAATAAAAAAAAATATAGATACTCCACGCGACGCCTGATCGGCATGACGCCCGACATAAGCCATCGACTCCCTAAGCACTAGGGTTGCCACCTTGGTTATATAGTTAGAGGTTATATAGGAAAAATAAAGTACGATTTATTTTAATTCTTCTATTTGCTTCAAATACATTTCTCATTACATTCAACAAATAATTTTCCTGAAAAAATGTCTTGTTGCAAAAGTGTCTTGTGCTAAATTCTTGTGTTATGTGAGAAATGAAATTAAGAAAAATAAAGTACGGGTGGCAACCCTACTAAGCATCCGTTCCGTCATTAATTAATAACTTTCGATTATGTTTACTCATTTGTAAATTAGTATTTATTTTTAAGAATATTTTTATTCTTTGTATATGATCCTTGAGTATCGAAAGTAAGTCTCCGGTCGCCCTATAATATTGAATTGGTGTAATTTCGGCAAAATTATTATTATATCATTGTTAGTTGTAAGTTCGCAGAAAAATACGTTCAAATAGGTTTGTCGTTCTCCAAAGCCTTATTTATAATTAATATAAGATATTTATTTGTATACTAATGCTTACCGCGGCGTCAGATCCGAGCCGCTTGCTCTACGTCCTCCATAAAGTTCAATGTATGTTCCATCCATATTGTGTACCTAATTCGTAGATTACAAAAACTGCGTGTAAAACAAATCTCAGAAGTGAAATTTCTTTGACAGTTTTTATTTTATATATTTAAAAAATTGATACACAAAAAAACCCTAGATACACAGTCTCGAACAAGTAACTTGCAGAACTGTCTTTAATTTCACATGTCAATGTACTCCAAAGTGAATTTCAGTACAATTTAAGAATTTTTTCTTCATATAAAACTAACATTTATTAATGTATATTTAAACAGCGTTATTTCTTGTTCTGCAAATTCAAACTTGCTTACACGATTATAAATTTGGTTTTCACAAAGCATTATCTAAAATGGGAGATTAGTGTTTTTCTTGAAAAATAAGTGCACGGTTTAGCATTCTGTTACGGACGTTTCTGAATCGTTGATTGTGTATCGAAGGATTTTTATATCTGTGAATTATGCTTCCTATAGTTAATATAAGTATTGTTGTCCTTCTCTTTTTATTTGACGCGTCACGCGACCTTCAAAGTTTAGTCTCTGACAGCGCAAAGAAGTTTCAGTTTTAAATAAAGGTGTTGTAAGATTGACTGTAGGCTGAATGTAGCACCCAAAAGACTGACTTTGATTTAGTTGCTTCGATTTTAATGTAAATATTATTAGTGGTTTATGGTAAATATGTTTACAAATGTGTTTAGCCGTTTACAGATATCTTTGTATCTCTGTCTGTTTGTGTGTTTGTGTAAAGGACAATGCCCATTTTTATATGACATACGGTACCAAGTTATACCATGCCATTTTTTTTGGAGTCCAGACCTATTATTTTAACTATTATAATAGTTATTTTCATCAAGAAATCCAGGGTTTCGTTTCAGATATTTGATGAAATGGAAACATCGATCGAAAAATAGTTTATATTACATCCTAAAGTAGCCGTCATGAGAAGGTATAAAAATATAAACAAAGAACAGGGGTACCCAACATTTTGAGTAAAATTAAAAAACAATTTTTGTATTTTTTGTCAATATAAAAATATTAATTACTAGCTATTACCCGCGTCTTCGCTCGTATTGAAGTCGTTAAGTTTTTAATTTTTTTAATTGAATATTTTTTTTTATTTAAAGTATCCTAATTTACTTCTAATACCTCCAAGAATATGTGTACAAAAAGTTACTAATAAAATGGAAACAGAAATATAATAATAAAAATAAATAACAATGAATAATAACAACCAAGATTTCCAAATCTCCGAAAACAACAACTATCTTAAGCGCATTCGAAACTCGACTGAATGCGTCACTTTCACGATTTGTATGCCATGAGTCGGAAGCGTTCCTGTATTACGAAACCGTATTCGACAGCGCTTCATCGAGATAAATATTCACTAACGTATAAGCCGACTAATTAAAATTGTTCGCGAAACTCGTTACTTTCGTATTAGGCCGCGTGTTAATTTAATTCGATCAGATTTTGATAATCGTCTATCTGTCTAATCAGCCACAGCTGGGTAACTTGGTAGAAGTTACTTCAAGTCCTTATTTTATAGCTTCTCGTGACGGCTACTATACATCTCTACGAACGATTGAGTAAACTTCATCAATGTAAAGAAAATATCATATTTTTATAGTTTAAATTAAATTCCCTGTTCAAAAATTAAATCCTTGAAATGTAGTGTCGTAACACATTATGGAAATAATTACTATATCATTTTGGTGTTGATGCATGACTCTTTTGGGCATTCTCCTTTGTATGCGTAGTTGTTGTTTCATATTGCTATTTTTTTCTGCTAATTGTATGTCGATTTTATTAAATTAATTCATATATACATTTTATGTAAAAGTTACACATAATCATCATTGTCATTACTAAAGTGATAATTTTGAAAATATAAATTCTTGTCGAGTACATATAAAATCGTATATACAATTAGAACATTTGAACATATCTGTGTATTTATTTTTTTGTATTTTTCTCTAGTTCTTCTGCAGCTTATGCTCTTCATTCTTTGCTAAAGTTCACTAGGCTTTCTTGAGGTTTTTTTTTTTCGCTTATTTTTCGTAAATTTAGCTTCCAGTGTGTATTGGTGTGTGTTTTATTTTAGGATAGTTTGCAATATTTTTATGTAAAGCTTATATTTGTTTTATTGTTTAAAATATTGGTGCTTGGGTTTAGTATTAGATAGTGTAGCAGTTATAGAAGTTTACAGGTGATCAAAACAACAGAAAATTATCATATAATTTTTACAACGCCATCTTATAGTATATGCCAATTAAATGTATTTTAAAATGTAAACAAAACTCAACTTTTTCACAAAATTTCTCGTAAATGGCAAAATATCAGTGAAAATTAACTTAACACAATACCTCATTGTCTATCAATTTTAAGAATGTTGGCCACATTTTTGGTAGTAGCTTTTCTTAAGCGACGTAGGTTTGTTTACCTAGTTATTACTTTTGACTGGAACAGACTATAATTCATGACATTCTATAATCAAGCGCGCTAAAATGAACCTTATTTTATATAGCATACGGCGAGGGTAGTGGAGCAAGACCGGCGTCGGTTGCAGGCAGCGGTGGATCACCAGCTCTAGATCAGAGACCAGCTTCAAGGTATAAATTAATAAATATCTAAGATCAACACAAACAAATATTTAAAAAAAAAGTCCATTCCTACTAAAATCAACAACGAAAAGTTTTATTATAGTTACTTTTACTAAATTATTAATGTAGATATCTAAACACCTTTATAAAGTCGGCTTTTGGGGATGCCGGATGGCCATGTCTACCTTTTTCTTTTCCTATCCTCTCCAAATCCTTAATCCCGACCCCATACTATCCTATAAACCTATTATATCCTATCTCCCAGGTTGACAACGCACTCGCATCGCTCCGGATGTTGCGTTTGTC
>JAOCPS010278643.1:0-13218 GCA_025505425.1 Graphium colonna | reverse complement strand
AAAGGGCGGTGGTACTTCCCCGGGCGAGCACGGCCATAGAAGTGCAGCAAAAGCTGTGAAAAGTTATGCTCTACCTCTAAAATAAAGACATAAAAGAAGATTGAGAATGAAGAGGGTATTAATTTATTATATAGAAAGAAGAGAGAAGGTAAAGGCATTTCATGCGTCGGATTTAGTATTTAAGTTAACTGATGAATATTAAAATCTATTCTTCGCTATTAAATTGTAATACTTAAGTACATTTAAATATCTATCAGCTATCGGAATAGAATGCTGAGGATAACTTTCCTATTGTTTTTATTCGCATAAAAAGTAACGATAAGAAATTATTTTACGCCATAAATATTAATAAAATAATAGATAAAACTAGGTGATATTTTAAATACTAGATAAGAAAAGGAAAATCTCGACTCAAGGCTGTCGCAATGATCACTTTGTGTTTTATTTTCCTTTATTATTCCCTGCAATCCTCGGTTTAGACTAAGATGCTTTTGTCAGGGTAACCATAAAAAATTTAAATATTTTTCAAACTAAACACAAAAAGAATCAAGTTCATCGCGGAGAGAAACTAGAAAGGTGTTAGAATAACTGTTTATTCAAATAATTGTGATCATATAAGATCTTAAACTTCGGCTAATCATGTCTTTGCGAACTTTACGTTTTTGAGAAAAGTTGTGTTAGCTGGTTTGCGGATTAAGGTATATGTGGTACCACGGTGTATGACTGCCTCCGTGACCTGATGGTATCCATGCTAGACAAACTGGAAGTCGTGGGTTCAATTTCTGCGAAGGGACAAGGACGTTGTGTTCTTGTCTCTTAGTTTGGTTAGGGCTATGCGGTTTGACCACCTGATTGCCTGAAAGTAAAGTCGAACATGGATCATGTTACATTCGCGTTGGGAATGTAAAGTCTTTGAATTCAGTCTTTACTTCTTGGGTTGCAGAGGTCAGATGTTAGTCGTTCTGTGTAAACACTGATGGTAATAAGGCTAGGAGGAATAAGAAAGGCATGTGAAATTAGAAGATTTGGTAAATTCCATTAGTTTTTTCTAATCCATTGTTACAAAACAGACAAACAAAAATTATGAAAATCGTGTACTAAAGCTTCTACATTATCTGCTCATAATACGTCATTATAATGAATGTTTTGATAATCACCCCTCTTATCAGTCTTTAACATGGACACAAGATTTCTGTAAAATACGCTCATAATTATAAAAACGAATATTTCAAACATTTTGCTAATTACATAAAATTTAGTTTTACAACGAAGGCTCTACGTTAGTTTCACATTAGCAGATATATGTTTGTATTTTGAAAACGACAAAATATAAACGACATAACAAAGATAGCATAGTAGAAAGTGAATGCGTCATGTTCGTAATAAGGAAAAGAAGAAACTACTTCATTTCCTTATTACGAACTTCTGTCTTCTAATTTTCAGAAAAATTACCATAGTTTAGACAATTACAATAAAAGCTTATAATATGTAAATAACGGCCAGACGGCCAAAGCGAGATGCCATATGGCAGAAAAGATGATAGGGATTTTAACCATTAAGAGAGAGGGAAAATAATTAAAGAGGGTAGAAGTGTTGGTAAGGGCTACTAAATGTTAGTGCATTTAGTCGCCCTTGTCAGCACCTTTCACGTCGGCTTTGTGTGCCGGCCTCATTTTCCCAAGATCCGGTATAGGGAATATATGTATATCCCCATCTCTAAAATTTTCAGATAAACAACTAAAGAAAACTCACCAAATAACAGATGACGTATATATTTATTGTACCAAATCTCTTACATTACAGTGTGATTGGCGAGTCACCTACGATATTATTGGATAGCACTCGGTATTCGATTGTCATCATATTTATGAAATAAAATTAGGGGCATAGTTTTAGCCCAAATTTTCCAATAAATAAATGTGGTGGTAGAGCCAGCGGTATCTTTTGCTGCTTCCGAGGGCACGGTTCAAACCGGGTAAGTACCGCGACCTCACAGGACACAGGCGTGAAGTAGGAGCTCCTTCCTTGAGAGCTCCTGCATTAGGCCGGTCAGTGCAGGTGGTCGGCTGCCCATCCCCCTCCCACCTAATGACAGCGGTAATTAAAGATCAGCTACCCCAGGGGGTACCAGAAATCCTGGAGAATAGCCCACTGGACGGACATCCACGGTCAGTGAGTGTATAGCGTGAGCGTGGGTACTCAGGTAGCCCCACGTATTCTGGGGGAGGCACCTTACCGCTCTCCACTGCCCGAGGCAAACGATGCAAGAATACTTCGGCACCTCCCTCCACCCTAGCTGTGGACTTCTGCAACATCAGGGGATTACATTTCAACCTAAATGCCATCCACTACCACCTTGAGACGGTAAGGCCGGCCTTGCTCTTTTTGACCGAGACTCTCCGGCAGACACCTCCTATCTCGGTTATTCGGAGTACAAATTTGTGCCCGGGCAGGAGTGTGTGTGTACGTCAGAGAGAAGTCTGTTCTTGACGTCTCGGCAGTTTTGAAGGTCCTGGAGAGGAGATTAGTCCACTGTATGGCTACGAGTTGACTGCGACGAACATCCTCGCCTCTATGTGTGCCTGTACAGGTCTCATAGCGGTGACACCGAAACTGACCGACTCATTGACTCTTGCCAAATCAGTCCAAGGGAACTTCTGTACGCCATCTTTACCATGCACAGCGGGGATGACTTACTGTCCCATACCGCAAACGAGAAACCCTCTCCTGTTCACTCTTTTTGCGTCAAACTCGACTTTGGACGATGGGGGGAATACACCGCCGACCATCCCGTGTTCTGAACACTCGATGCCCGAAATACGTTATCATCTGAGTGCAGTGCGTAAAGCGCTTTTCTCCCTTGATGTCCATAAGTCGAGTGGGCCAGATGGAATTCTCCAGAGTTGGCACCGGTTTCAACGCATTTTTTTCGACACTCCTGCTCTTAAGGCGTGGTTCCGTCATCAAAACATCCAACTCCTGAAATTTCTTGAAGGTCACAAGCTGATCAATGACCGACAATACGGTTTTCGTGAAAGTCGATCAGCTGGTTATCTACTTGTCAACCTGACCCACCGATGGGCAGAATCAATTGAGAGCAAGGGGGAGACCTTGGCAGTTAGTTTGAATGTAGCAAAAGCCTTCGATTGGGTAAGGCAGAAAGCGCTCCTTTTCAAGATCACATCTTACGGACTACCTGAGAAATTGTGCGAATGGATAACCAGCTTTCATGCAGATCGGAGCATCAAGAGCGTTGTCGACGGTGCATGCTCCAACTATCTCCTACACTGTTCCTTTTGCACCTCAATAACTTGTTGCGCTTTAGCAACATTCATCGTTATGTGGATGACAGTACAGTCGACACCTTGTATACCAGCCGGGCAAATTTTTCTCAGGACCGCGTTCATGAGTGCCAGAACAAACTTGTGTCTGAAATCGAGACTTTGCTTCGCTAAAAAGAAACCCTTTGTCATATCTCCCCTTTTCCAAAACACTCCCCAGGTTGCCACAGCACCGATTGGAATTCTTGGCGTCGACATATCAATGGACGTTCAGTTCCGCGGTCACTTGGAAGGTAAAGCCAAATTGGCTTCTAAAAAGCTTGGCGCCCTCAGCAGAGCGAGGCAGTATTTCCATCCGTCAGACTGCCTAAAGTTATACAAAGCGCAGGTACGGTCGCACATGGAATACTGCTCTCACCCCTGGGCTAGGAGAACCCCTTCACCAGCTCCTTACATTTGACCGCATCCAACGTCGAGATACTTGAATCGGCGACGATCCGGCTCCCTCCGATCGGCTCGATTCTTTGGCCCTACGAAGAGATGTAGCATCTCTAAGCATACACGTTCAGAGGAATTGTTCGGATTAATACCAGCTGCACAATTCGCTCATCGTACAATGCGACAATCCACCAAATACCATCAATACCACCTCGATGGTTGGCAGTCCATCATAGTGCATTTTAATCGTCATTTTCTGCCACGACCGACACCCCTGTGGAACCAATTGTCGCCAGCGGTATTTCCGGACCGATGCGACTTAGAGACCTTCAAAAGTCCTTAAAGACCTTCAAGAGCATTTTCCTACCTTAAAGGCCGGCAACGCTCTTGTAACCACTCTGTGTTTCGGGAGTCCATAGGCGGCGGTGATCACTTACCATCAGGTGAGCCGCTTGCTCGTTTGCCTCCTTCTCTATAATAAAAATGAAGAGTAGCGTCTGTGATCAGCTTGCTAGGCGCAAGGCCGTCAACCCGCCCCTCAGGCTCCCACCTCACTCCGAGCACACCGTGTTCGCTCGGATAAACAGGGATTACGTAATATTTTTTTTTTACTAAACATTGTCTTTACTCAGTGGTAAATCAATATTTATTCTTAATAATATTTTCATTCTTTATATGCAATCCCTACATATAACGTCTTAAAGTATAAAAAGTGACTCACCATCTCTTTTAGATAAAATTCAATTAAAGAAAACCCACTAAATAATAAATGGGTATACAGGGTGGCTGATGAGTCTCCAATATTTCAGGATGTTATATATGGCGATCATACATAAAGAATAAATGTAAAAGCACATATTAATTTACCACTGAGCAAGCTTAATGGAAAATTGAGTAATTATTTACGAAAGCCCTCTTAGCTGACACAGGCACGCGCGGCCGCATTTCGGGTCAATGAACTGCACCAGCTGGCCATTTGTTCGCCGCCGGCATTGTGTCCACACTTTAGCTGTTAATTCGAAAATTTGTTCGAAAATTATGCCCCAATTGTATTGCATAAATATGATGATAATCGAGTACTGCGTACAGGTGGTTGAGCATAACATCCTTTCACTGCTTTTGCTGCACTTTTACGGCATCGCTCGTCCGGAGAAGTACCACCGCCCTTTATAAAGTCTTCATAAAATAAAGTATGCATGACTTTTGGGGATGCCGGATGCCATGTCTACCCTTTTCTTTTCCCACTCCTATCCCCCTCCAAATCCTTGATCCCGACCCATCATATCCAATAAACCTATTGTATCCAATTTCCCAGGTTGACAACGCACTCGCAATTCTCTGGATGTTGCGTGTCTCCATGGGCAACAGAATCACTTACCATCAGGAACCGTTTGCTTGTTTGTCTTCCTTTACATAAAAAAAAATATTATTTTTTTTTAAAAGACTGTTACTACTCGAATCGTCGATGACCCAGTTCTATTCGATCAGCTTCATTCCCTGGCCTTGCGAAGAGATGTTGCTTCACTCAGCATTTTCTATCGCATGTACCACGGGGAGTGTTCTGAGAAATTCTTCGGAATAATACCTGCTGCTGAGTTTGTACAACGTACAACGCGACATACCACCAAGTACCATCGCTGCCACCTTGATGGTTGGCAGTTCACTACCGTGAGGTTCCGCCGTTATTTTCTGTCACGCACGACACCTTTGTGGAATCAACTGTAGCCAGCGTTATTTCTGTGCCGATATGACTAAGGGACCTTCAAGCCTATTCTTACCTCAAAGGTCGGCAACGCTCTTGTAACTATTCTGGTGTTGCGGGAGTCCAAGGGCGGAGGTAATCACTTAGCATCTGGCGAGCCGCTTGCTTGTTCGCCTCCCTCTTTCTATAAAAAAATGGCGCATAACAGAGCGCATCATCCTTATTTTAGTACTTGTATAGCATCATGCTTTACTTTTAGGCTTCTTTCTTTCTTGAGGAGTACGCTATAGCGGTATTTGAAAGCTCATTTGAGGGGGGTTGAAAAACACCGTAAATTTTTCTCTCCACAAGAGTGCACTGTAGCGGGATTTAATAATTGGCTAACTGTCTTCTCGGGAGTTTATAAATAGACTACACACAACACTATGACTTTCTTTCTTTCCAAAGGAGCGCACCATAGAGGGGTTAAAATATACTAACTACTTCCTGCTTAAATAAGAGCATGATATTGGTATCTTAATCTGCAAAACAGTGAACTCCACTTTTGTCAAAAACGTGAAGTTTGCAAAACCATGATTTACAGAAGATTAAAATCTTATGTTATCACAGTACTTCGAGTAAATGGTTATACGAAAACCTTTTTGGTTTCTGCACGCGATGAATTTGATTCTTTTTGTATTTATCTTGAAAAATATTTAAATTTTTTATGGTTACCCTGACAAAATTACTCAAATGAGTTAGCTGGTATACGAATTAAGGTATCGATATGTCGTTTTAAATATATAGTAGTGTTCTTTTCGAATGATTGCTTTCTAGAAAGGTTTAAGAACAGCCAAGCGCTTTCTTTCCAGAGGAGCGCATTATAGAGATATACTCCCCCGACGGCGTCCATGCCTTGGCCCTTCGCGCGGGGTCTTCGGGCGCAGCGTCTGGCTGGCACCGGGCGCTGCACGCGGCGGCTCGGAGGGCGGCCCGAGCGGCGCTGGCTCGCGCGAGACCGAGGCTGCGAGCCTTGGTGGGCGAGGTGCGGTATGCCGGCTGGTTGGCGAGGCGGCCGCCGCAGGATGTGGTGAGTTTCAAATGGTTTTTGTTTTTAATATTATAAACTTGAAGGGTTTGTTTGGTTGAACGCGGTTATGTCAGAAACTACCGGCCTAAATTGAAAAATCTTTGTGTTGGATTGTCCATTATTCGAGGAATGCTTTAGGCTATGTAACATCAAACTCTGATATATACGAGTGATTCATCGAAGCGAAAAATGTAAACACAGGAAATTTTCGCAAGGGAAACCGCTGGGGGCATTTAGTAGTATATAAGTGTATAGGGTTTGCAGGTCCATATCTCCTTCTGTCTAAGTATGTTTATTTACTTGCCGGTTTAATATATATAAATGTCGAAAGTTCTGGACGTATTTCGACCATGGTAGCCAGTCTATTTAGATATCAATCAACTGCCCAGGATATATTATAGTGTAGAAGTATACGCAGAGACTCAGATTCACTCTCCGTTCCTTTATGCTGACCCATAGCCTGATGAGGAGAGTAAAAACATACTTTTTACAAGCCCATTCAACGTCTGGTTCATCTTAATTCTCGGGCAACCTGGTGAACAGCCAGTATTGTTACACATTTTGGTTCAATTTTAAATAATAACACAAAGTCGTTGACATCTCCTAGGACTCGAACCATGACCTCCATAATTAAGAGAGATTTAAATTCTCTAAAGTTTATCTTTTTAAATTTTGTGTTTTACGTATTTAGTATTTATTTCAAACTCAAAAATTGGAACGGGGTACTATTCCAGATGGGAGCTTCAGGTGGATCGGATAGTTCTGATGACCTAGAGGGCTGGGTGCCAACCTTCGTGGCGATCACGGATCGCGAATTGAGGTAACTGAGTCAGTCCTTATGATTATTTTTTTAATGGGATTTTTCTGTTTTTGATTTGACATTATATCATATTTAAATTGTTATGGTCATTTAACGACGTGAACAGCATTCATTTTAAACGTCTTATGTTTAATTGCTTTCTTTATTATACTGCAAGGCTTAATACATTGTATAATATTATGGACCATTTTCCAGGCTTTACGAAGCTGCGCCGTGGTCCGCCGAGGCGTGGTGTGCGCCTACCGAGAACTTTAACTTGGCCGCTACTCGCTTAGCTTGGTGGCGGAGGGGGGGCTCCGAGGATGCGGAGGGGGGTGCGGTGACCTCGGGGGCAGCGGGGGCCGCGGCGCTTGGCGTCAGGGCTGGCACGCCGGCCGGGCTCTGCGTGAGGGCGCTCAGGGCTGACACCCCGCATGACTTGGCGGCGGTGGCTGGGGCCTTGGTGGATGGAGCGCATCACGCGGTTCGAGCGCAGCCCGAGTTCACGTTTCGTGAGTCTTTTTGTGTCATTATTTGTAATGTTATGATGCATTTGACTAACTTTACCTTACCCCTATTGGTTTCGCATGTGATTTAAGTAATTAGTTGACACTTGAGTTCTGTTAGTCCAAGCGAGGTTGCCTACGGCGGCTCTTAGCCTGTCATGGGACCTGATGTATAACAGTGTTCTCATCAACTTTAAATTCTTACATTCACCTTATTCAATTCAGCCCATACCCCGTTGGAGTTAATCTAAAACAACGCCTACGGAGCCGCAACAAAATTTAGTTTTTTTATTAATAAAGGCTTACCTATTGGCCACGGATTAATAGAGCACCTGTATATCATGCTGCTTATTTATTGTAACAACTGTCCTTTTCACCAGGGTGCCGTTTCCGCGGCGCGTGCGCCCGCTTAGCGTTGGGAGCCGGCGGTGTTTGCGTGTGGGAGGCGGCGGGGTCGCTGGGCCGCGGGGGCGCGCGGGCGCTGTACCGCAGGCCCCTGCACGCGCTAAGGGCCTCCGCAGACGACGACAGGGCGGCGCTGTGGCTGCACTTCTCCGACGACGACACGTTGGTACGTAGCGGTGGCCGCTCATATACAGACATAGGCGGCGGGGTCGCTGGGCCGCGGGGGCGCGCGGGCGCTGCACTTTTTTTCAAGAATTCAGTCAATTTAGCGTTCTAAACAACGGACGTCATAATCTTTACTGTCGAAATTGACACTTTGAATTTCTTTGGCATTGGGGAAGAAGCTTGTTTCCAAGTTTTTTTGTATTGACTGTCATTTGGTTTCTGATTTAAAATAGTGGATCCAGGTCTAGTCCATTGTAACAATCCGAGGAAAAAAAAATTCTGCACTGTCTGGAACTTTTCGAGATTCACTCTCAAAATGCCGACTCGTTATTTTCTTTGGTTTGTCAGTTATTATTCTCGGAAACCAACGCAAGTTCTATCTGTTCTACAAATATCTGATTATCATTATTTTTGGATCTCCCCTCGTATACCCGCGCCTTGCGACATGACGTGTTATGTTGTCGTACACGTTGTTTCACCTCGGCGCAAATCGACAGGGTCACGGGAACGCTTTCGCAAACTTTCGCGACTCTGCCAATGCTGACCGCCTAAGTAGCCCCTCCTCGGGGACATCTGCCCTTTCTTCCCAGGCAAGGCGCGCCAGAATAACTAGCGCGCCTTCCTACACGGCATCTCTGTTACGGGTGATAAACCCCCCAGTAATCGCCCGAGGCCTTAGGAGCCAGGAGAGCAAGTGCCAACGAGCAACAAGCCCCACGGTGGATACGGTCCAAAACTTCGTTGTTTACCCAGGATCGGCTGAAGAAGGCAGGAATACATTATCCCCGTGGCCCCTCAACACCATATCCTCCGGCCAAGTTGCGGAGGATAAAGAGAGCGTACTAAGCGAGGTAATGCGTAGCCCACCTCTTTATACCCTCTAGGCTGATCGTCACCGGTTGACCCAGGGCTCTACTTAGCTTTACACCTTCCCACGGCTACTTATGACACCCCCCTCCCCCACCACGATAAAGCACGTATCCGGTCGAAGGAGAGGTCGTATTTCGCTAACCCGACTAAAACAACACACACTCATTATTCCCCCGCGGGGTTCGAACCTATGATCTACGGTTTGAAGCAAATAAAGAAAAATGCCTATACAGGCAGTTTCAAACATTAATCTTTGTATTTCAGAGATAATTTTTATTTCTAGGAACTGGACATGGAAGGCAGTCCAAAGCCGGCCGTGTTCATCCTTCACAATCTACTATCAGCACGCGTGCATTCCCTTCCTGGAGAGGAGGTTGCCAACCCGCTATAACAAGAGGGCACCCCCGGCGACAATAATACGCCATTTTTATATTCGTAACGCATAATCAGTCCTGATAAACGATAAACACGCGGATAAAGCAGTACAAGTATTTGCATTCATCGTCAATGTCTAGTACATGAGTTGGATGTGGCTAGAACGCGGCATAAGCGCACACTCGGGCCTTTTGTAAGGAGCCCGTACATGCCGTGAATATGTTAACAAGTCAATACATAGCTATAATGCTATTTTTTCTTAGTTAGTCTCTCTTGGAGTTGAGTCAACTAAAATCGCGGTTTTACATTGTTAGTCTGCCATGTCGATTAAATTCGGAATCAAGTCGAGTCAATATAAACTTGCTGCATTCATAAATATACGCAAGACTTGTCAACCTATTCACGTCTTGTACGGCTACGTTTGTATTGTTTCGTGCGATTTGAACAGTAGTTTAGGCGTCCCCGTTACGCGAAACTCGAGCCTAAAATGTTAGCGTAAGGTGTATTTTTAAATGCGTACGATTTGATATTGTGCGTGCAAGATTAAGACGAAAGCTAGATCTGTTTTTTACGTGAGAAATCTCGGTTGAGTTAATTTTTACACTGTGTTAAGATTCAGTTTTTTTTTTATTAAGCTGTTCCCACACCATGCATAACAATAGCGTGATGTGCGAACGTGGAAGTAGCTTTAAATATTGATTAATACTGATAACCCATAACTGCATGTCTACCTCTCGACGGCTCTTATTGTTTATTCCAAACTAAATTATTACTAATTTATGTACTAAGTTGTTTATTTTTTGTACTAATGTTTTACTTTTGAAGTTTATTTAGTTATATTCGATATTGGAGTGGATTATTTGTTAAATTTATTTTTGATGATTGACAATGTTTATTTTGTGTAATGATTATTTGTGGCTAGAGTTTTTTGTATATTTAGTTACCAAATATTGGTTTTAGGATTAAAATATTAGGTCGCATTGGCCATGGGAAAGGATTTCGGTTTTTCAACTGTCATTTGAACATTCCATACGTATGCTTGATACAAGTAACTTGGATCTAAACATATACGGCCTCGCAATATTACCGTGTTTATGAACTATAGTATGACGTGTACAATTGGCGATATTTTTAATGTTTCCCTTCATTTTTACTTTGGCAATCTTTTGTCGTTTGTAGAAAGCTATGATGTGCAGCTTTAAATACATTATAATATGTGCATTATCATATACGCGGTTGCTTTGGTTGTACTCTGGAGAGATCGATATAGTGTAAATCTGCTATAGACTATTGCAGTTACGGATACAAAGAACAGAAAAAAAAATAATAAAAAATATAAATTTCTCATAAATTACAAAAAGACATATAAATGGGGCAAAAATCGTAAGATACGATACGGTTTTGCCCCATTTTTATGTCCGTTTTTTGTCCGAGTAACTTTGCTTGTTCACGTCTTTGTTTTTTATTGAAACGGCTATATTTGCCTCAATTTTACATGCTTATATCGTTTGAATTAAAAGCCTTAAGCAATCAAATATTTAAGGCATGAAATGTCGATACTGAAATAAGCATTTGACGCAACTACTAACGTTGGTATTAGGCATGGTCCGTTTCACTGTTTTTTCACTTGCTATCGGTTATATAACGTCATCGTTGCCTACAATGAGAACGTTATATAACCGATAGCAAATGAAAAATCACTGAATGGCCCATGCCTTGGTATGTGTACAAAGCCGAATAACACTTTTCTTTGCAACTGTACCTCGACTTTAAACTGTGATTTTGCACATGTACAGTCGATTTCAAAAATCCTACGAAATACCTACGAATCTTTATGTCGATCTATCTAAAGGACATCCATTGCTTATGCGCGTGACTTCCAAAGAGCGTATCTCCCTCGATAATAATTTTCAACATATTATTTTTATAGGGCATAATTTGTTATGACGATCATGACGTATTTTTGTAATTTATTGGTTGTATATAGGTAATGAGTAGTTGTTAGTGATTTTTTTTTTCAATGAACCGTACATTCCAGGAATGTAGAACAATATACATATTTGCTTTAACTAGATAGCGTTTAATCTCATTGTAAGTGTAGCGTGTACATTGTGTAGTTACTATAGTGCGTTAAGTACGAACGGGCAATATTAATTGGTGATATGAGTAATTTTTGTGGTATGTTACTGCTGCGGTAGGATTAGAGTTATTGTTACTTTTTTAAACACATCTGGGGTTATACAGGGTGATTGGTGAGTCACCAATGATATCAGCGGAGAGCACTCGGTAGTCGATTGCCATCATATTTATGTAATAAAATCAGGGGCATAGTTTTCGATCAAATTTTCAAATGAATAGATGGAGCGTGGATACGACGCCGGCAGCGAATAAATGGTGAGCTGGCGCAGTTCATTGATTCGATGCCCGTGGCTTTCGTAAATAATTACTCAACTTTCGACTAAGTTTACTCAGTGGTAAATCAATATTTGTTTTCAATATTACATTTTTTCTTTATATATGATCTCCGCATATAATATCCTAGAATTTTGAAGGTCACTCACCTGTCAACCTGTATATGTAACTTGCAGCAAAGGTATTTAAAAATTTCCAGGTGTATAACCGTCTTCTATCTTCTATTATCACAATATCTAAACATATATAATACTTAAATTAAGATCTTTGAGGCTTTTTAGAATTTTACTTTTACAATATTTATCCAAAAAATTATCCATATTTAAATTACAATTTTTTTATTATTTTTTTATTGTTCTCTTTTAAATCTGTCGATGTCTGCATTGCCAGCATTTTGGTACGAAAAGACTAGTAGATGGTTCCATTAAATAATTAAATGTTAATTTAGAATAAGTGTATTTATCAACGTGTGTATTCTCGTGTATTTTTTTTCCCACTGCCTATAATGTTACTGTAACCAAATTTTGGCTTCGTGGCCTGTATTATTTCAGATAAAATGATCCAAGAGTGTTATAATTTTTTTTTTAATGTATATTTACGTTGAATCTCTAATATCTTGCAGATCAATCAAACACTATTTTAAAATTATTATGAAACAATCAAGATAACAGTATTTTATTTACTTTAAAAAACAACTCATGAATAATGTTATTTATGATTATATATAGAGGATGATTGGTGAGACACGTACGATATTAAAGGAAAACATAAAAAATTACAATAAATGAAAGTGTGGCGCTTGGGATCAGTTAGTTCGCGCGAGGTCGTTGACCCCCTCCGCCTTCACTCCGGCCACGCCGTGTCCACTCCGACGAGCATGCATTACGTTTTAAACTTCAGATTATGAAAATTACACTAAATGAAAATGTGGCGCTTGGGATCAGTTAGTTCGCGCGAGGTCGTTGACCCCCTCCGCCTCCCACCTCACTCCGGCCACGCCGTGTCCACTCGGACGAGCATGCATTACGTTTTAAACTTCAGATTATGAAAATTACAATAAATGAAAATGTGGCGCTTGTGATCTGTTACTTAGCGCGAGGTCGTTGACCCCCTCCGCCTTCACTCCGGCCACGCCGTGTCCACTCGGACGAGCATGCATTACGTTTTAAACTTCAGATTATGAAAATTACAATAAA
>JAOCPS010278642.1:0-22790 GCA_025505425.1 Graphium colonna | reverse complement strand
TTCTTGCTTCACTTTTTATTTAAGAGTTTGGCTTCCAGTTTGACTCTAAGTTCCTCGGTTAAAACAGAACCTTATTACTAAGATTTCGTTGTCGTCTGTCACCAGGCTGTATTTCATAAACCGTAATATTTTTATATGGCTATGGTATGCATAGTTTGTGCTTTTGCCACAGGCAAGGCCAAGGACAGGAAACAGTCACAAGGGTTCTTTTATAATAATAAAGGACACAGGAATCACGGATTTAAAAAAGGGAATAATTGATCAGTATTGTTAAAAATGTATTCTATATTCTAAATAAAATAATCTAATAAAATAATATAAAATGACACCAACTAAAATTAATTAGCTATGAATTTAAATATATTATATCTTAATGTTATTACTAACAATAAACAAAGATAGTGCGCGATAGATATTTTCTGTTGCCGCTATAACAACGAAAACTATAAAAGATAATTCACAAGACTTAGACCAGATATACTACTTTAACACAACTTTTCATGCAAACTTTCATTAATTTAAACATTGCTTTATTAAAATAGATGAAAGCCAAATATGAGAAAAATCTTTATTGTATTATAATTTACATACTTATTAATACATATGTATGTTTTTACATCTGCAATAATTTTGCTGTCTGTCTTATTTCCAATGTTCTTTTGGGAGACTGCAAAAACAACAGTTTCTATAAAATTAATTGGTTATAATCGATTCGATGTTTTTCTACTAAAAACATCGATACATCGAGTATGTCGAAAGCTTGAAAAGCATTCGATATACTCGATGAAACATCGAATCGATTCGATGTATCGCATTGTAAACATCGATGTTTTCGATGCATCGATGTATATTGAATATCCCTAATCAACATGACAATGACAGTGTCACCGTGACAGCAACTTATCAGGTCAAACTTTCAAACAAATATAAATAAATATCTTGCCTTTAAAATGAGATATATCTGGTGACAAACGTTATTTTTAAAATAAACAAAGATTATATAAATATCTATATTCATTATTGTCGCATAAAAATAACAAAAACAATGTGGAAAAAGTTACAGGACAATCCACCGTTTTACTTACAATTTTTACAAGAAAATGGTTATGAAATATTTTTAACTGATTATATTACTTTGTATTCAATCTATTTTTCAAAAAGTGAATTTCTTTCAGTAATAAAGGTAAAGTTATTCCTCCAAGCATTGCTGTTATTAACTAATCTTTAACGGTGGATATATTATGCTTCACTTAATGTATATTTTATAATAACAGGAAAGTAATTCCAAATTGGAAACGACCGATGATGACTTAATTGAAAAGGTTACTGATATGCTAACTATTGCTGAGAAATTTAAAGACATAAGTATTAGCCAAAATGGTTCATGTTTAACAGTTTCTATGTGCAAAAGGTATAGCTTCCCAGTAAATTTAAAATTAATACTACCAGAAGCCTCTAAAGAAATTGTAAGTATTTTACAACATTTTTAAAAAATATATAATAATTAAATTATTACATAAAATAAATGTATGTATTTTACTTATCTAAATGTGTTTAATCTACACATGTCACAACTTTGTCTTCTGACACTTTTATCTTTTTTCCTTTTTGTGAATAACATTTTTTTTTGTTAAATAAAACCCTGTAAAATCAATACATACAACAGTCTTAAAAAGATTTTTTATTGTCATGCCTTATGCTCCCTATTACAGTTTTTCAATAAAGTAACCCAACCTCTCCTAAAATCCATTAAGGATCTACAATCAATTGAAAAAGATTTGCGACATTCAGTAAAGGAAAAAGATGAAGAAATAGAAAAGTATAAAGAAGAAGGTGCCAAAATAAGAAGTAAGTTTAATATCAATTAAGGTACTGTTACTGATATTACTTACATAAATTGGTTTTCAAAATAAGATGATGATAGAAAATTCTCAAAATCTTGTTTCATTTCTTAAATTGAAAATTATGCAAAAATTATTTTTTTAATTAATTTAATTTTTAACCAGTCTGTAAAAGTGGTAGTAGCTAAATTTTGAAGCACACACCAATAATTCTAGACACTAGTGTTAAACTTAAGTTCTTGCTACTTTACCAGCACCAATTAAATTATTAATATTGAAATTACTTTTTTTTTTAATTATTCTAATAGCAGTTATAACTATCATCCTAATGAATGATAGTTTAATATTATAAAATATAAATAACTCATAAAAAACCTGAACAAAAAGGTAGTTTACAGGCTAAGGGAGAGGAAAAATATTAATAATCACTACATTTATAATGAAATCATACATTTCAAATTCAATTCTTTTTTTACAGAACATTGGAGAACAACAACTTTTAACGAAGAAGAACATTTAAAAAATAAACTAGACAATATTGCTGTGCCTAAAGATTTACCAGCCAGTCTTCTAGAGAAGAAGGAAGAAAAAGCAAATGGTTTAGTTGTGTAAGTATTAATTTTTTAAACATGTGTAACTCTCGAAACGCTTTCTCCCTAATATGGTTGGTCACCACAAGGAATCCGACCAAAATCCTCCAGCTTTTAAAAACCCATCGTTATTACCATTACCCTTGAACCAGCACAGCCTTCAATATCAAGATAGTCTAAATATTGCAACTTTAAACACAAGAACCCTGAGAACTGATGAAAGTCTAAAAGAACTCGAACTAGCTTTAGAAAATATAAAATGGGACATTATAGGCATCCGTGTGGTAAGAAGAGCTGGTGAAGTCATAGAAGAACTTAGGTATATGCTCTGACCGAACAAGCCGCCAAAATGTAACTGAAGGCTTCTATAATGAACTCTCAGAAATTATTATGTCTATTCAGAAAATCACATTGTAGTAATGAGTGACTTCAATACCCAGATAGATGCAAGAAACACAAGTGAAGAACTGGTACTTGGTAAATATGAAAAAGACAATAGAAGCAAAAACGGGCAAATAATGATTAATTTCCCCTTCGAAAATATCTTAACAGTATTGAACAGTACATTTAAAAAGCAAAACAAGAGCAAATGGACCATGGATATCACCTGACAGCAAATACATGAACTAAATTGATTATATAACAACAAATAATACAAAAAAACCTTTACCAATATAGGTGTCATTCAGAATCTAATCTTCAATACTAATCACCAAATGGTTCAAGCCAAACTATATATGAAACCTACAAAAAAATCACGAAAATACAGCCACCGAGTCAGTAAAATGACAAACAACAGAGAAAAAGAAAATAAAACTGTTACAATAACCCACAATGAGCAATTACCTGTAAAGACTGGGTATGAGGAACTTGAATCACAATTAGCAAGACTAATTGTCAAGAATACTAATAAAAGTTATAACTATCAGAAGATACTGTAAAACTGATACGAGAAAGAAAAACATTACAGAGAAACAAAAACAGGACAGAATCAGTGAAAACTATTACAGATCTCAGTAAAGAAATAAGAGAAAACTTAAGATGTGATAGGAAATATACTAGACTCAAAATTCTGGAACATCACATAACCAAAAATGGTGGCATAAGAAAAGCCCTTAATCAACTGAAAGGTATGAATGAGGTAATGGGTAAGGAGTGGATACCAAAACTAAATAGAAATCAAAAAATCAAAACTAAAAGAACTGACATAAAAGATATAGCCACTAATCAGAAACTGTGCTCAAAAAGGACAAAGCAAAATTATGTCACAAATATCACCTTGATAATTCCAACAAAACCAGAACCAAAAAATACTACTAGATAAATCACCAGGACCAGGTCAAATCCCAAATGAAGAACTTAAGGGCACAAGTGAGCAAATTATCCCAATATTCACGAAGATGTTTTAATAAGATCATGAATACCTGTAAAATACCAGATCAGTGGACAAAATCATACATAATACTGTTGCTTAAAAAAGGACCTAAAGAAACCTATAAGTCTTATGTCAAACATCTATAAGGTATTTGCAAAAATCATTTTAGAGAGAATATGTAAGAAGATAGACGAAAGCCAGCCTATTGAGCAAGCGTGGTTTAGAAAGAACTTCTCAACTATGGATCACATTTATACATTAAAACAAATCTTGGAAAAGTATAGGGAATATAATAAGTCACTCTTTATTGCCTTTGTAGACTATGCTAAGGCGTTTGATAGCCTTGACCATGAGTACATATGGGGAAAGTCTAGAAAAGCAAGGAATAAACATACAATTAATTTGTCTATTAAAGAATATATACAAGAAAAGCACAACAAGAATCTGCTTGGAATCTACAGAAAAAGAATTTCCGATACAATGAGGAGTTAGACAGGGCGACCCGTTATTGCCAAAGCTATTCTCAGCCGTGATGGAAAATATATTCTAAAAACTAGACTGGGAAGGGTATGGTCTAAAAATTAATGGAAGACAGCTTAACCACCTACGTTTTGCAGATGACTTGGTTTTACTTGATGAAGTACCTGAGAGACTGGAAGAAATGCTACAAGCACTGGGTACAGAAGGTACTAAAGCAGGATTGCTGATGAATACAAGTAAAACCAAGTTTTTGACTAATGCGCCAACAAAGTTCAGCATCAAGATAAATGGTAAATCCTTAGAATATTTCGATTAGTATACCTATCTGGGATGTATTATATCCACAACAGATCAGGCAGGTGAGCTGCCTGCTTGTTTGACTCCTTCTCCATAAAAAAAAAGGCAAAAAAAGGAAATAAATGCAAAGATCGCATGTGGTTGCAAAAAATGCTGGGCTCTTGCAGAAATTATGAAAAATAAACATATATCCATAGCATTAAAAGCAAAAACCTTTAACAGCTGTATGATATATTGGTGTGAAACATGGTCTCTCACG
Source organism: Graphium colonna (assembly GCA_025505425.1). Taxonomy (NCBI): domain Eukaryota; kingdom Metazoa; phylum Arthropoda; class Insecta; order Lepidoptera; family Papilionidae; genus Graphium; species Graphium colonna. Next base: position 17,948 of record JAOCPS010278642.1, on the reverse strand, counting down.
AACCTTCTGAGAGATAAACTTTGAACTTGTCAAAGGGGAATGAAACGCAGGATGCTATGTTTACGACAGTTGGATAAAGTTGGCAGCAAAACAATTAGGTCAAGGACAAAAATTTTAGACATTTTTGAAATAATAGACCAGCGAAAATGGAGGTGGACTAGACATTTACAACATGGCCCAGAGAAATGAAGTCAAATAATTACTAACTTGTATCCCAAAGATGGTAGGCGGAATAGAGGATGTCAGTACATTAGATGGAAAGATGATTTAAATTTTGCTGGAGGAGCCTTTGCTAATAGGCACGTGGAGAAGAGGGACATCATATAAGAAGAATTATTAAAAGTTTTATACAGCATTGTACCTAAACTCTACATAAAGGGCTTTAATAAAATAAAAAAATAAAACTCTAAAACATATCTCTTTCTGCATACTATGTTTTTCTTTTCAATGAAAAACTTCAGGGAATAATCAAACAAATGAAATATATAATGTTATATAATATTTTTTTATTTATCTACATTTATTTGATCAACTCTTAAACTGTTGCTTCATTTAGCAACAGAATTCAAGTCAAACGTACCCTTACCTCAAAACATATTATTCTAATCAAAACAATATTTGGTTCACCAAGTTTTTTTTTGTGGGTTTAACCAACAGCCTGCATTGCATACCATTAATAAATACCAAAAAACCATTTTTTTTTTAAATATAGACCAAGCTGTTTCTAAAAGTGGCTCAAAAAAATAACAATGCCTTAACAGTGAGGTAAATTATTTTGAATCTTTAAAAAGTATATATTTTATTGACCTAAAGACGTAGTTACATATATAAAGGTACTTTTTTAGGACTATATGATAAACCTATTCTAAGGCAACCCCCATTCTGGTCAGAATTTATGTCTATGTTGGTAGTTCATCTAGAATAAAATTATTGCATCTTCCAGGAAAACACAGCTTCATAATTCTAATTTCTTTTATTAATTTTTCTTTAACACTAGAACTACGAAGATTTACCATACACCTATTTCAACCAACCGGTCATTTTGACCGTTTTTTTTTTAAGTAAACAAAATAATGTATAATATTATGCTATTACACATATTAATAAAAATCATGACATTATTGTAAAATACATTACATTATAATAAAACATTGACGTAAAATATTAAATATAGACTTAAGAGCGATGGGATAAATAAATGATGCAATCTGTCATTTTGACCGGTTCGTAGTTCTAATGTTAATTAAGAGAAAAACATTACAGATTCCATTTGTCCTGTGAACTAATTTTATTACAACAGTTTCTTACATTTTAAAATATTTACAGTTCCTATTTATCTTTAGTTTGTAATAACATAATATTTTTGTCTCTCTGAATCTAATATATAAAAGTTGTTGGTTGTGCTCCTCCAAAATAGCTTAACCAATTTAAATGAACTTTTTTTGCCGGTGTCACCTAGTGATAATAATCAAAGTTAAAAATTGACTATTCCAATGCAGGAAAGAAGAATATTCTGATTTTAATAATGAGGCCATGAAGGAAGAACCACTGACACCATGTGAACCCATTTTAAAAACTGAGAACAAGCAAGAAGTGAAAAGAGAAGCACCACAAAACAATTCTACAAGACCAATAAGAAAGAAACAACGGCTAAATTTATAACAATCAATAACATCTGTATTAAGGAAGCATATACAAAGTTGGTTAGAACTCAGTTTGTTAAACAGAAAATCTATTATTGAGATCAACATTATTTAACATTAATAGAGGTTATAACAAATAACCACATTAACAGCTATAAATGACAATTGTAAGAGTTTTAAAATATGTCTAGTTTTATGAAAATAGTCATCAAATATTAATTACGTTCATAAGATTAACTTGATGATTATTTGTATTTATAAAATACATATGTATTTTTAAAAGTTAGACAAACTAACATAAACATATAAAGTTCTTTTTTGTATTACATTCTTAAGTAATTATACAAAACAGAAAATTAAGAATAAGAATATATTTGCAAAACGTAGATTACCACTGCTGCCTACAAACCTTGGAGCGTATAGTAGGGAGAATAATCTTAGGAGAAACGATAAACAAAAAATGAGTGATTGGCAGTATGAAATAACAGTTTACAACCCAAACACAAGATGGCGATGCGGGTAATAGGTACATAAAATTAAATATATTGCATTGATAAATATTATAGATGTGGATTAGATACGAGTAACGCCTTGTGTTAAACATACAAACAGTGAAATTCAATGTAAAAGCTTATATTGTATGTTATTCGTTCACATATAAGTGTATATATAATATATAGTATAATATGTTTATTTTTGCTTAAAATTTAAAAAAACAAGAATATATGTATTATGTATAATTTAATCTCGACAGATGGCGTTGAAATCAGTATAAATGAATAAATAATAAAAACTACTGAATTAACAGAAATTAAGGTAAAGTGAAGATTATTCTCCTAGTTCCGTGATCCATACTGAAAACTCTTTAAGTACATTGTAGTTTGTTAACAAAAAAATACATATCATTTATTACAGATATACTAGTACAGAATATTATAAAATTAATGAGGTTAAAAATGCTGTTTTGAGAGTGCTTTTCATAGCTAAAAATTTTTAGTATATTATTATTGAAGAGCGTACTTAATAAACCGTTACTTACTTAGTAAACCGTTAATCGTACTTACAATCGTTTAGTTAAATCGCGAGTAATGAGATAAATGTCATAAAGAAAAAAAAGGATACAAAGATATTTATATTTTTACCTAGTAATCATAATGCATTTTTATATTAAAATAACATAATTACATTCTTTAACTTTAGTGACATTTAGGCTTGTCTGAAAATTAACCATTGTCAGTTAAACCTTAACACACCAAGAACTTTTTTTGTGTATTATGTTTCACAGTTTCATAAACATTGTTTATAAATTTTGACTTTATCTATATATAACCAAGTCATGTAATTACACCAATAATTGTGGTCTTGTGCCTGATGTAATAAAATATACATATTTTTAAGGTAATGCTTTATAAGAAAATTGTTTTTTTTATTAAATATTGTAAGATTATGAAATATTTACAGAACCCTTCAACAGCAGGCAATTTTTATAAAGTATGTAACATTTACGAATATAAGATTTATTAATGGACCATTGTATTTATTTGATAAAATATATTCTATATCTGTAATAAAATGCTTAATTACATATTATAACACAATTTAGAATTAAAAACGAACATTGATTACTTAATAATGAGAAGGATTGTTGTGATACTTGGAACTCAGTTGGTAAGATTTTCTATGTGTCTGTACATACCCTACGTCCGCACTGGCGTTACATTTACATAAAAAAACATTTTAAATTGTCACATCTTTCCATATTCATGAATTAAAAATTATTGAAAAAAGATTGATTTATTGACAAAAGTTTCACACATGTTGTAGGACTGCCGCACACATGGTTCTCTTCAGAACAGGAATTTAAAAAGTAGAGGGTATCGCATACAAAAAAACGATCCTGTTATACGGAATGCAACCGGACATGTGTACCTTGTAGAATATTTTGTATGCAAGCAGCGCATTCGGTCGGGAACGCGTTCGGGAAAATCAGAACGGAATCCATACATATGTGCCAGGTCTTGATGTGAATATTTCGTACGGCGAACGTAGAGGCTTCCAAGGGAAAAAACATTGCCATAAGACATGATATATTCTTTTTCTGACATAAACCAAACCGCATCCAGGTACAAAAAGGAATACAAACGAAAAGAAAAATGTACAACTCAACCAAAAAAATCAAATAAATCTCATGAATTTACTTCTTTAAAAGGATGCTTATAACTCGCTAATTTGTAGCTGGCGGCTCTTCTATTTGCGTCTTACTAAAACAATATTGTTGTCTATATTCTTACGCGCCAGTACGTTCCACGAGAAATGTAATTAATTAGTTTATTCTATTTATGTTCTAATCAAAACATTATACTTTAGTTCTCGTTTTATAAATTTTTAGATTATTACTGTGAAAGCATTTTCAAGGCAATCAACGGTTTAACTTCTTCTTGTATGCTTCTCCAATGCTGAAGGTTGGCCGCTAACTTTGCACATGTGTATCGGTTTGATTGATACATAATATGAAATAAAGTAACATATAAGCTTTTAATGCCGACCTCATACAGTCTAAATTTCTTATGTGAAATGAAAGAAATTTAATGCAAAAAAGATGAATGAATATGCCGACTGTACCGTTACCGTCTCTTTTCGTCGGGTCATATGAAGCAAATATAGGAAAGTTAGGTTTGAAGGATATTCTTTTGCTAATAAATTAAAGTAAATCTTCGACAGACGCGTTATTACGACTAGTAACTCTTATCATTTTCGGATGTAACAAATATTTTTGAACGGAATTTATATTTACGTAAAGCTATGTAAATATTTATATTTAAATAAACTTGCGGATCTTAACGCGGTTTATTTTTCAATTTAAATGAATAAACAAAAACCGTTATATATATAGCGACTCTCACTACTTCCCTTAACTGTTTAGTCACGCTTTTTATAAAACATTCCATAATAATGTTAGTACTTTTTTATTCGCCGATGAGTGAAAGTGAACTGAAAGTAAAATATTTCAAAATAACTATTTAAATTATTTTTTATATTAAATCTACATGTATTCTAGTATTTTAAGAGCTGTGGTGGATAGCAGTGCCGCTTAGGTCGTCGATACAAAAAATCAGAAATATTTAAACAATTGTAGGAAGGTAAAATATCATTAGGGGTGTCGTTTTTCGAAGAATATTTTTTTTTTGTAAATTCAGAACAGATTTAGATGCTTTTTCTCCTCGAGTAGTTTATAGCAGGTCCATCTTTTGTTACCCGCTTATCTTTAAATTTGGGGACTGTGTGTGGTTGTATATATATAAATTAGTCTTTAATGCCAAGTGGCGCATCCAATAGTTTAAAGATATTGAAGTCATACAACCTCGAAGGAATCAAGCTGATGGAAAAAATTCGAGTCATCGACGATTCAAGTAGGATGCGGTCAAACGGAAGAAACTGGTAAAGGAGTGCCCCAGCCCAGAGATAAGAACAGTATGTCATACGTGGCAAAACTTACGCTCTGTAATGTGCATAAGGATCTGAACGTTTTTTTTTAAAGCCAACTCGGCTTTACCTTCCAAATGACCGGGGAACTGTACGTTGCCTCGATATGTCGACGCCGCAAATTTCAATTGAGGCTGCAGCAATCAGGAAAATATTTTCGAATTAAGGTGATTGGACAAAGGGTTCCTTTTTAGCGGTGAACTTTCAAATTTGTGACTTCTGTGGTGTCGAAATTTACTCGCCCGCAATCCGAAATTTTGGAAATTACTTCACCGACAAAGGCGTGCGTAGTTCTTAAGTTCAAGAAGAAGACAAGTTTTCTCATTTGCCATCACAATCATCAAATATGTCTCGCATCGTAAGCATAGCTGATCGTAAATTTAATTTACAAAACCTCGATTCTGGATTATTGAAAGAAGGACTAAAGAAAAGTAAGGCTCTGATCATAATAAAGGTACTTTGCTAAATTTCATTTGGCATTTTAGGGAATCAATTCAATATAAAGCTGATTTTGCTTTTTTATTAGAAACAAAAATTTATGCTTAGCAGGTGTAATAGTGGGCAGTGTACAGTTTTAAATTAATTCATTTTAAAACTGTATTTACATCCTTTAGATTTATAATTTTTTTTATGAAGATTGAACAATTTGTCCGTCAGATATCGTATTTACTCTTTTCTCTTAATTCCAATTTTGTACGAGATTCTTTTATACCAGCTGTTCATGCAGCAGTTCTGCTAATATCATGACGTAAGAAAAAATATTTTAATTCGTTCTTAATTTTATGGTCTTTTCGGGAACTTCCCATACACTTTCTAATTCTACCTTACAAGGAACTTTGTCACATGCTTTCTTACTAGCACGAATAACTTTTCCGTTTTCAATCAATCTTTTATTGATTATTTTTTTCTTTTTGGGCCTTACACTGCTTAAGTGACTGTTTAAGAGTGTATTCTAAAATTTCTTCCCTAGTTTTCATCTTATTAAAGAGTTCTTCGAATTTTAAGTACTACATCTATAGTATATATGAATTATTTTTGGCTGTCTGCAGAGAAGTTGAACTTTATTCTTTTAAGATCCTCGTTATAATTTTTATCAATGCATTATTTTTTTCGTCCTTTTTTATAAGAACCGTGGGCTCAGGAGTGTTTATTAACGGGGCGTTACTCACAGATTTATTTTCTTTTTGTTTACGTTTTTGGTTTCTCCATTTTTATCTTTGTTTTTCTTATCCTGAGAGTTCAGATACTTTTTTTGTTTTAGACTTTACAAGAGCTATATGTTGTTTTTGTGTCCTACAAATATAATTGGATCTTTTTTTTTCTTTGTTTCACGGTGCCATCTAATTCTTTCAACTGATGTGAATGGCATTTTATCACCTAATAAATATTCAAATTATAATTATATTACTCTGTTTCAAAAGTAATACAGAGCAAATAAGTATAAAAGAGGATCTATTTATGAGATTTTAATACCCTCAATATGATCCTCATCCTCATCTCAAAAGTCTTTGTACAAATTCATACCTTAATATGAAACCCAGTCGATTTAGCACACGCATGGGGACAAACTTCTCTACCCGCCCACCTTGAGATTAAATTTATTTGTTTGAAACTGCACAAAATCGTTTAGGAATGAACGTGGGCTATTGATGTGATGTTTGTCTTACGTGTGCATACATAATCGTTTTATTAGGTCTGTGAATTGACATGTCATTTCCAAAACTGTCTTAACAACTTCTGGATAAAATAACTGAAATTCAAAAAGTATCCCACTGACAAGTTGTCGCTTCTGTTACTCGCAACGGCCTGGAAAGAATACTCGTACTTACACATATACAAACTACGAGATCTAAATAAATTATATCCTGTAAAAATTATAGTGAAATAAAGAAACGCACCAGTACATGTGTTCGAGTTATAAAAACGGTATGCTTTTTTATGCAGTCGTGAAATTAATTATAATAAATTAATTATATGAAATTGAAAAATAATTTTAAAAATTCTAATTTAAATGTACAACAGAAAGTAAATATCTGAGTTTTTGGTTTGAATATTTGTGTCTATTATAACAATTAAATAAGAAAAATTAAATTCTGTTCGTCATTATGCATGTTGCCTTAGCGTTCCACTATGTAACAATAATGCTCCACTGGCTAACATTTTAGACAGAATCAATCAGTGGAATGTAACAAATCTGTCAGTAAACACGTTCGTATGGTTACTTCTATGATTTGAGATAAAATTAACACAGTTCATAAGATTATCACCTAACATATATTAATACCTAACTAATCGTTCATTAAGTATTGCACACGTGAAAGCTTATTTAATGGCCTTAAAATGTGCCGTTGGTTTAAGGATATGTTTCTTTGGGATGTTTTTTATTGTTTAATATGACGACAACAGCAAAGCTAAAGTATACTGCTTTATAATGTTAGCAGAAGACATAAATATTTCGAATCTAGTATATTTTCTTAAAACCATGTAAATGGCGTTTATCATTCTTTTAATTATTTGAATTTTGTCATCCCTTTTAACTACAGTTTGCGCCTGTGGGCGCTTTAAGGGCCAATTCATAAAGCTTATAGTACGGAAAATAATCTTAGTAGGCGCGATCAGCAATGCCCTTGACAATCGATAGTGTGCAATAACAGTTTACTAACCCAACAAAAGAGGGCACTACGGATAACAGAGTCATGAATTGAAGTTATATTGAAGCCATAGACGGAGTGAAGTCCAGGTATCTCAAGGGCTCGCTTTAAACAGGTTCATTTGTCGTGCGAAATGCTAATAATAGCTAAATCAAGAAGATTACTAGGACCCCTACTCGGGCTTGGATATATTGAGCCTACTCTCTTCTTTTTTAGATATTGAGGTACCGCTGTTGAGCACAAGCCTTCCCTTACTGTCTCGTAGCAATCCTGTCACATGCTATATCTTTCCATTTATTACAAAAACTTAATAACTAGTCTGACAATCTCGATCGTGGTTTCCCCCTAGACCTTTAACCGTCCGATTTTGATGCTCTGTGCCCATCTTTCCTGTTGGAATAATTATATTTTTTATTTCTACTTTCATTACATTTATCATTTCTGTAGAGGCTATGAATTCTGGTGAATAAATGAAAAATAACGCAATAGAAAATTCGTTTTTATTTTAAACAATACTGCTTTATCTCTAATCCTTATACCCACGTACGTCCTATACAGTATAATAAATGCATAAGAAATGTCCTACGCATGGAATGGTCGCATGCGAATAGTTAACTTACTTCGGCTAAGGTAGTGCTTATATGTTTTTGAGCCCAAAGACAATTTATAATCGTCCCATCATTAGTAAGGCAGTATATATTTGCGACTAGTGATAAATGCACGCAAAGCAGCATACAATTCTTATACTAAAGCGTGCAATTAACACCGTACCCAATAGAAACATTGCACAATAAAATTGATATTTTTATTTTGTTCATTTACGAACAACGTAACAACACTACTCCGTGACGTCATTTTACAATTAAAAATTAGTTTAAGCCCAACATTATATTTTAAAGGGCTTATTAGTTCTTGTAGGTAGTTATTCGATTAATTCAAAAAGGCATTTAACTAATATATTTTCAATATGCAACGCTTTTAAAATATCAAAGCAAGTAACCACAGAACTAGGCAGTTAATACTATTGTGCATGATGAATATAAATATTACAAACTTATCCGAGTTCCTTCGTCTCAACGACCACATTTATTTCACTTAAACCTAATCTACTCCAGTCCTAGTCAAGTCTATTTCGAAAGCTAGAGAGATTTTTTTGTGTTAATTAAGAAAGACTATCTGTCGTTTTGTAGTGACTTGCAATGAATCTATAATATTTTTGTTAACATCTTAGAAACGCCTCAAAAGTAGCTACAGTTTAACAAATGCTTCCTGCCCGCGATGCCATAAATTGTCGGTGTTCTAGGGAGAGCCCAACTTATCGACAACCGTTCACTCCATATAGTTTCATGACAATATCGATACTACTCTGGTACATCACCATGACTCTGTAAATACGACAAAAATTGACTTGTATGCAGCGAATATTTGACTTAACTATAGCTACTTGATTAGACCAAACAGACATCTCTAAATATTATATAATTTAACACGACGAAACGTAATGTCTTTTACACTCAGACATGTTGCTAAGAAATAGAAAAAATAACAATATTAAGTTAATTTAAAGCATACCCTATTTGAAAATTGTTTTTGTATTCTGTATAGCCACAATGCAATAATTTAAAACAAAGATGTTAACAAAACTGTTTAGTATTCAAAGCACATTTACAACAAACTACCTATCTACCTCGTATAAATAAATAATATCAATTAACAAGTTACATTCATGATATTTTATTATAAAAACCAAGGTCATCTCCATAATTTTATAGCAATGCTAAACCTGTGAAAACTGTAACGGTTTTTTTTTTCTACGATAGACTGATACAGACCTAGCCACGATTATTTTTATGGAAGGGATGACAAACGAGCAGATGGTTCACCTGATGTTAAAAGATCCCCTTGCCCATAAACATACACAACCGGAGAGTTGCGTGTGCTTTGGCCACCTGGGAAATTGGATAAACAGGTTTAGCAGATAGGATGGGTCAGAAACATATTAAGGATTAAGAGGGGAAAGGAGTAGGAAAAAAGAGGAAAAGAATGGTCATCCGGCAACACATCAAAAGTCATGCATACTTTATTTTGCGCTGACTTCATGTAGGATGGTGGTACTTCTCTAGGCGATGACTACTATATAAGTGCAGCAAAAACTGTGAAAGGATGTTATGCTCTACCACCTTGGAATGTGTTTTATTTTTTCTTACAATCTCTTATCATTCGTCTTTTTATTGATAAGCGCTGTGTTACCTCGATAAATGCTAGTGGCCCTTTCATATATTTTTTACCCACAAAATTCTTACTCACTGCCCCACAACAAAACTAGACGATCAAACGACAAATAGGTAAATATTATAGATCAGATAAATATTCTAAATCTACGGAAGAACTAAATACAGAAATGATTCCGTCGAGTTCATTAACAGGATCATGGTTAATAACATATATTCTTAAAAGATGGAAGCTTCAATATAATTTTCTATCTTGACTTTTACCGCTTAAATTCAAACCAGTAATAAAGCATTGACTCGAGCGTTATAAAACCATGGAAATGATCTTCATTTAATTTGATGTATCGTAATTGCTACACCGTCCGGATTTCAGATTTTATCCGGGCCGTCAACGTGTCTGATGCATTTTGCACGGATAAGATGAGCTGGCATATAACGCGGTGAGGCTAACAGCTACACTTTGACACGTCCGTCTCGGAGTCAGAAGGCTTAATCACATTATCCCTCTCCTTCAGTTCAAAGGCATCCGCCTGTAAATATATTAATTCTCTACGTTAGCGCTTAACATTTTGTAAATATAGAATTAGAAGGTAAATAAAGCAAGGTTATTAAAATGTATGTTCGTTACAGAATATTTGTATCTTACGATACATACAGGATGATGGTGAGTAACCATGAAATTAAAGGAGAACACTCGGTACTCGATTGTCATCATAGAATATATGTAATAAAATAATGAAGTGTGGCGGCTGTGATTAGTGGGTATGAGTGAGGCCGTCGACCCGCCCCTCTGCCTTCCGTCTCACTCCAGCGAGTCAGATCAACATGAATTACGTAATTATTCTGTTAATTTTAGATTGTGTTTACTCAATGGTAAATCAATATTTATTAAAAACAATATTTTCATTTTTCATATAATTATGATCCTCAATATATAACGTCTTAAAGTACTAAAGTTGACTCAACAGGATGACTGTTTAAATAATATTTTCAATATATTCGTGGTCTTACCTTAGTTTCCCGATATTCCCTAATTTTTCTGGCTAAAGTCAGAAAAGCCTCCTCGATGTTAATATTACTTTTACATGATACTTCAAAGAAAGGCATATCGAAATCATCCGCAATCTGTAATTAAACAATATACAAAAATATTTTAACTGTAACTGACAACACGGTAACAAAACAAATATACAAAAGTCCTGACCGAATTACGGAGGCCAATCTACTCCGAGATAAGCCAACTACGCAGGAGATATTATAGTGCATGCACTCTCTGTTCCTTTAAGCACCATTCCATAGTCTGATATGGGACGGATATCCGACACGATCGGAGGGAAATCAGGCATAGCACCGATTTTTTACATGCCCATTCGACTCATGAATCATCATTCTTTTCAGGCAATCGGATGATCAACCTGCATAGCCCTAATCCAACCAAGAAACATCAATACAAATTGCTCTCCCACAAAATTGGAATCCACAATCTCCGGTATAGAAAGCAAGGGTGCATGCCACTAGGCTACGGAGGCGGTCAAAACAATTATAAGTTGTATGAAAACTTCATATCAACTTCATATCATTATCATGAAGAAATTATCAAAAATATATATTGGCAAAATGAATTTATTTCATTTTATAATGTTATTTAGCAATAATAATAAATGTCTTCCAATTATCATAAATGCAATAACATGATAGCAATTTTCATTACGAATGATTTGACGTGCCAGTTTTGAGTTTTAATACATATATCATATTCAAATTATAATTAATTCAATACCTTTTGACCCCTCTCCTTTGGAACAGCACGGTGGTTCTCGTGGACATCACATTTATTCCCGACTAATACTTTGATAACATCCGGAGACGCATACTGAAAACAATAACGCCTAATAAAAAAATTATAGTACAACTTACGTTAAAATTTATTGCTATTTTTTTCTGAAAGGGACATAAATTCGTGTACGTTAGTTTTATCTTCAAAGTTTATTTTTTTATTTACCGTAATTGTTCCGTGAATAGTTTAATACCTTTATTTAATTTTTTCAAAAAATACTACGCTATGCAAAATATGTCTCAATATTTTATGTGAATCTGGCCATCCCGTAATAGCAATATTACCGTAGTGTTACTGAGCCAGGTGGTTGTAGTAGCAAAATTATTAAACATGTTCATTGTCATCTTTAGTTGATATATCGCGATGCGTGGGCCCCAGTATTAGTATGATGGATGTTGCAGGCCGGGAGTTGTAATCTTTGGCTCCAACCGGCATAGGTTACGGCTTAGACTTCTATTAATGATTTGTTCCAGGAAGTTGTAAGTATATACCTATGCACGCTATTTAAGTGTGTGTTAAAAATGTTTATGTATTAATATTTTTAATTCGTTGATAAAATTTGTAACCGTTGGTAATAATTTTTGTCGTTATCATATTATCTACATATATACGTACATTTATACCGTAGGGTATAAAATCCTAATAATTTTATATAACGTGCATACAAAGACATTTTTACATGCTGCTTTTACACTTTGTCTTGACATAACATAATCATTCAATATATAAGAGATTTCATATTAAAATTATTGAACGAATTTACAAGTGTGACAATTTGATACTGATGATGTATTTTGTCGAAAGGACAATGCCCATTTTTATATGAGATACCGTGTCAAGTTGCATCAAGCATTCAATCTTTTTATAGACCACATTTATTATAAAAACTCCTACAAAAGTTCTTTTCGTAAAGAAAATCCGGATTTCGGAGATATTTGATAAAATTGATTCATAGAAAATAGTTTCTTTTGCATTCTACATCTCTATGACCGATCGTGTAAACGTCATGTATGTTAAGCAAAATTCATACGTTTATATGTTAAATTAAATTTCGTATTCAAAAATCAAATAAATGAAGCGTAATGTCGTAATAAATTATGGAAATAATTACTATATAATTTTGATCTTGATGCATGAGACTTTTTGGTACCATTTTTAGGCATTATCCTTTGGTCGAGTTAGACGACGATTTCGAAAATAATAAAGTATACTTTTTACCTCTTGGATGTTTCTCAGCCAGTACGACAGATGGTTAAAGGATTCCAAATTGGTAATATCGTACATAAGAATGATGCCCATAGCGCCACGGTAGTAAGCAGTGGTAAGAGTACGGAACCTCTCCTGACCAGCGGTATCCCATATTTGCAGCTTAATCGGCACACCGTCCAAATTTATAATCTTTTGTTTGAAATCGATTCCTGCAATGATAAAACGTATTAAGACTATATCTGTCCAGTATGTGGGTCTCAGATGATTAGAATAGTTCAGAATTTACCAGAAAACTGATATTATTTTGTTAATAAAAGATAATAAAATGGGAGGACAGTAAAATTTCAAATAAACTATTCCCCGCTACTACAACTGTATTTTAGTATCTATTATAGTAATATTTTAAAACATAAATTTTCCATATGGAAAGCAATGAAATGCTGAACTTCAAATTAAACACACACGGCATTTACAAGCGTATAAAACGTTTAATGTCCCCACAAGAAAACTATTGGGTGTAATATTTAATGCTTGGCTTTACATCACACGGTCTATTGTTCCCGGCTATATTTCCGCGGTGAAAACTATAATTCCCGGACCCGTTATGGGCTGGAGGTAACTCAAACATGCATCACCTGACCAACAAAGGCTCGTAAAATAAAATGTAAATAATTCACTCACCTATCGTGGATATGTATATATCGTAATATCTCTCGTCGCAGTATCTGTGTACAATGCATGTCTTGCCGACGTTGGAATCGCCCAGAACTAACAGTTTATACGTAGCGGAGAAGTCTAGGGCCATGATTATTGTTTACTTTGTTGTCGGAACGCGGGTGTTAGCTCAAAACATCGGTCGAACTGTCAAACTGGGAAAAATCGATGACGGCGAATGCGCATGTGCGGGTTCACCCCCCGTCTCGCAACAAGTAACTATAGTAAGATACAGCCATCGGGATAATAATAAATATTTGTACGTTCGTCGTTAATCTAGTCCGGTTATAAAATAACGTTCTTAGGTTAGCTGTACAAGTTAATCAACAATAAGAGTAAAATTAAACACAAGATACAATAACATTGTCAATGTAAAAAAATAACAAATATACCTCGTATTTAATGAGCTGACAAAAATAGTCTTAATATTTTTAAGATTTTTTTATAAAATTTAGACAAAAATTCTAAGCAAATTGTTTATAATTAGCTTAGTATACGTACGTGATCACAACAAAAGTTCAGGATGAAATTGAATGTGATACGGTTAATAACAAAGACAACAAATCTGATTAGCAACATGATCGTCAAATGAAAAAGTGCTAGCTAAGATACTGGCCAATAATATTTTTGCCCAACTTTACCAACAAAATATTATATTGTCAAAAGCAGCGCCATTAATTACATTTACCGGAAAGAGAAATATGTAATACAATAAGTTTTATCGCAATTCTGTTTTCTTATAGTCATTTTATGCAAATATAACTGAACGGCTATGTCTGTTTATTCGCTTTTTTTGTTTTGATTTGATTTGTTATGCTCTCAAAGTTGTTTCTATTCATTGATTTATGAATGATTACATTATATTAAAAAAAAAACTTGAATTAATAAAAGGAATGTCATCGGAAATCAAATAAATTGCTGATATATTTGTTTTTATTTTCACGCTGCCCTTACTATAAGATCAAAGTATTGTGTGTTATAAGGACGTTTTACAAACATAAATCGCACAAAAACAAACACCCAGATCCGAGACAACAATTTTTAGATCATACAAATATTTGTCCCTTGTGGGAATCGAACCCGCGACCTGCGACGCCGCAGCCGATGTCTTAACAACTGCGCCGACCGGACATAAATTTTAAATTATTATTTTTACAGTGAAAAGCTAATTTACAGTTTTACATGATAAAACAATTGTTATTAATACGTGTTTGAAAAATATTGCATATTTATTGTTTATATAGTACTTAATTAAAACAATTCAGGCTTTTTGCTACCACGTTAGCACAATTCTTCATTCTTTTTCATTGAGCTCATACAAAGATGAAACTAATGCTGCCAATCCGTGTGCGAAAGAAAGAAGCGTCATCAAACGCACCGGAATGACAAGGACAGCGATCGCGATGCCGCGGTGCGGTCAGAACGGAGCGGGAGCGAATGGTGCCGTAAAAACGTTAATTTTGAAATAAAAACAATCTTGATGTATAATATTGACAATATTATGATCGACATCGCTCACACCATCACAAGCGCCTATTTTAGTTTGATTTTCTATTCGTTAAATTACGTACAATTTAAATAATATTGGTTTTAAGATGACGAATAGAGCTATGTTTGGATTTTTTTTCTATCGGTAAAATGTATCCAATTATGTAACGGACTTCCGACGGAGTTAAGAAAAGAACTCAAATATAAGTGGTTATTTTTTTTTAATTTTTATATTGTAGTATTACAAAATAAAGCCGTTTACAAAAAACATTTCTAGGAGAACCCCGCCCTTAACAAAATTGATGAAATCTTATGCGAGCTGTTGTGGTTGTTCTTTTTGACAGTTTATTTTAGATGTTTTTGTTTTAATTAAAAGGTTTATCATCATGCAATGAAAACCTTTGTGACGTTTCTCAAAATTTAACGATACACTTTCACTGTACCTTTCTTAAAAATTTCACTGCACACTTCTAATATTTTATAGTTTCTTTTTCTGTAAGTATCTCCGGTTCCAAATAGTTAAATTCCAAATAATAAGTCCTCCTGGACGAATTACGGCAACGGCGACCAATCTACTCGGATATCAGCCAACTACGCTGGAGATATTATAGTGCACAAGTGTACGTGCAAACACAGATGCACTGTCTTTTCCTTTATTCTCATAGCCCGATGTGATGGATAACCGATCTGATCGGTGCATGGACCATCTTTCTTTTCATGCAATCAGGGGATCACCCCACATTCCCCTAATCTAACCAAGAAAAAACAACACAAAGTTATTGTTCTCCCGCGGGATTCGAACGTCTTCCGGTTTACTTTGATGCTTCCAAGCTAAAAAAATATATTATTGCGTTATGGAAAAGCATTTTGCTTTTAGTCTCTGTTATTCTAAATATTTTTCGTAAATCAATCTTCATTTAATTATTTGTGCAATCGTAATTGACATGATTCTGTTAAGTTTCGAGAGTGAAACAATGTCAATAGTTGTAGAGATAGGGAAAAAACCGATCGTGGAGCGCTCTCGAATGTTTTGAGTCGCGAAACAACTATCAGATCGTCGATGCCTATTTTTGCCGGAGATCTGAAACCTTCAAACGTAATACGGGCAAATTGCCCTCAGTTATTTTCAGCGAGCATGTTCTGTACGACCTTGCCCACCTTTGTTGCCATTTTCTATTTCCAATTACACTTGGCAAAGACGTCCGGTACATTATTCTTGCATAATGGCAGTAGATGGCACGGAACGCAATGCATTGCTTCATTCTAATGCACAAACGGATTATTTGGATTTATATCGAAGTACACACGTATATACAGGAAATTACTTTGAGAAGAATAGATAATATGAATTATACCGCCTTCGTAGCCTAGTGGAGTGGGCTCTTGCCTTACAAACCGGAGGTCGTGGGGGGACAAAGACTTTGTGTTATTGTTTCTTGGTTGGTTTAGGGCAATGCGGGCCGATCACCCAATTGCCTGAAAAGAAATATGGTTGTCAAGAACACCTTTGGCAGTCGTGAAAGGAAGTCAGTGCCTTCAAATATCCTGACAACTAATCCATCCATCGAATACAGTTTATCCCTTTGGGTTGCAGAGGTTGTATGCATGTCGCTTTGTATAAAAACTGATATGCAGGTAATATTTGATTGGATTAGAAGCCGACCCTAAGTAATTTGGGAATAAGGCTAGGAGGAAGAGGAAGATAATATGAATTATATAAAATGCATAATATTAATTTTTGATCCAAACGTGTTCAAGCTGAAGGTATGCAAGATTGACAAGTGACAGGACATCAAACACCTCAGCCCTACCCGTGGCTAGGAACGCTGTAACGGGTTCGAAACGTCGGGTGATACAATTAAAAATAAACCACTATAAAATCCGTTAAGTTGTTCAATTTAAAATGTCAAATATTCGCGTCTTAGAAACAATATAGACAATATGTTAAATAAAATAACTCAACTTAATTAGCCGCTGTTAATCAAGTTTAACTTAGCGACCAAGTGAGCTATTTTTATTATCTAATAACATATTTCATACAAAGAGATTAGAAAATTATATATTGTTTTCTCACACGGAGTCTAGTCCAGAAGATAGAGCCTTTGATTATAGAAAATATTTAGCTTTATTATTTAGTTTTATAAAAATAACTATTAAGTTATATGTTTGTCTTCTTAATAGATAAAACGCATATCGTACATCTGAAGTTAAATATTTTTTATTAGACTTTGATGTTGCCAGCCTTGGAAAGAATATTCTCTAAAAGTGGTGGAAAGAAGACAACCAACACGATAAGGAAAGAGTGGGCAAAGAAGAAAGTAGGGATGGCTCTCCGACCCTACTTCTACAATACTCCTATTTCTGCTATTCAAATGAAAAGGAACCACATCACTAACAAAGATAATGTAAGATAAAGTAAATTGTAGTATGGACATCCCTATTTGTCACAGACTGTCCGTGTAAAAATGTTGTGCACAATTTATAAAATTTTCCATGCGGTAGGTAAAAAAATCTTAAAATTTAAATAAAAATAGCTACTGTTTTTATACAACAGGTGTTCCAGGTGGTAGACCATAACGTCCTTTCACAGCTTTTGCTGCACTTTTAAGGCCACACTCGTCCGGGGAAGTACCACCGCCCTTTGTAAAGTCGGCATAAAATAAAGTATGCATTACTTTTGGGGATGCCGGAT
>JAOCPS010278532.1:0-13218 GCA_025505425.1 Graphium colonna | reverse complement strand
TGCTATAAAAATAATGTTATAAGGGTGATTTAATCAGTATTTCAGTTTCATCATTGTTGACAGTATTCAGTCCACGACCGCTTTATACTGCAGTGCAAATTTACTTTTATTGCATTACAGAACGCAGTTTATACTTGCCTTAGAATGAATAATAATACTTTTTTCGCAGTTAGAAAGGATGAAAAATTATATTTTGGATGTCGTAGAGCACAACATCTTTTCACAGTTTTTGCTGTAATTTTACGGCCGTGCGCCCTCGGGGAAGAACCACCACGCTTTATAAAATCGCCATATAAAAAATTATGCATGACTATTGGGGATGCCGGATGGCCCTGTCTACTCTTCTCCTTTTCCACTTCTTTTTCTTCCAAATCCTTAATCCCGACCTATCTTTTCTTATAAACCTATTGTATCCAATTTCTCATACTGAAAACGTACTCGAAGGGATCGCTTACCGTCAGGTGAACCGTCTGCTCGTTTCTCATCCTTTCGATAAAAAAAAGGTTCCTCTAATCTTTTTCTATTAAATTTTAATTAAGTAACGCATACCTATTCTTATTAATGTGATATCATGGTTTTCGGAATATATCATATTTATAGTATTTAATTCAATGAAAAATAGTAAAGTCTATTTACTATAGAAAACAAACCCTTTTTTAAAAAATGCAAAAACAAAATAGTATTGTAAAAGATTAAAGTCTTGATACACGTACAAGATTTAACTTAACGCTATTTGAATGGGTTGAGCAAATGGAAAGAGAACAAATGATAGCAAAGCAGCGTAAAATAGGTTAAAAGGAATAGGAACAACAAATTCAATACTATTTATTTATCCCTTGCTTTGGGTTAATTTGTATTTTTCAATTTAAATTTTGTCTGATTAGCACAGGAATTAAGATTTTGTTCTATAATCAAAAACTACTATACCACCCAAAGAAAACGTAGATAGACGCATAAAAATTTTCTTTAATAAATTTACGATGCCGTATTACTACCATGAGTAAGTTTATTTATGAATAGATTATTATTTTCACAGTGAAACTTTCTTTGTATTCCTGAAACAAGTTTTTTTAATTAATTTGATCCTAAAAGAAACTAAAAGAACTTTGAAAATCGGTTCATAACTTGCGGAAAACTCAGATCACATAGAGCTCACATACCTACATACACAAGATACAGTTTAGATACCTACATACACAAGATAAATGTATTTGGAATGAATATGAGACTTTTCATTTCATATATCACACAATATACTTCTTACAAAACTGTTTTTTTTAAATT
This sequence comes from Graphium colonna, assembly GCA_025505425.1. Lineage (NCBI taxonomy): Eukaryota > Metazoa > Arthropoda > Insecta > Lepidoptera > Papilionidae > Graphium > Graphium colonna. Next base: position 11,934 of record JAOCPS010278532.1, on the reverse strand, counting down.
TTCTAATTTACTCCTCAAAATTGAATTCGTTTGCGTACCGAGTAATATATTTTGAAAATGCTTAATCAGTCGTATAAAGTTTTGATAAAAATTGGCTTTGTTAGGATGGAGCACGCAAGAGATGCTGCAATGGTGCTGTTTTTTTCTTTTTGGAGTAAGGAATCACAAAAATAATGTAAGTTATTTTAAGTCAAAACTCATTTTCGGATTTATCGCGTTTATATCTGTTTATAAAACCCGATTTTTCGAACCCTTTACAGCATTTATGCTCACACGTTCAACCTCGAGAATTTAAAGACAAGTATAAACGCAATAAAAATCGTAAATTAATTTTATTTAACAATGTGTAGTACCCAAGTAAATAAAAGAAATCAATAAACATATACACATTTAAATTAAACAAAAAATAACACTAAAATTTATGACATAATTCACGTTGTGGAAAACGATTTTTCTTAGAACCATAAAAAAGGTAATCAAATTTTTATCCTGTCCTGTTATTTAAGTTTCGTAAGTTTTGGGACAAGGCATTGTTATGTAAGTTGCAAATGAGAGTAGTTTAATGTTTCAAACATTAAAGTAACTTAACACGTTAGCTGCTAAGCCATTTTTTATAGACTTTAAGCCAGTGCGAATGAGGTCTTTTCAAGACAAGTTTGTACTTTTTTTTAGTGCGTATGAGACTTTTTCAGCCTCACAAAATGTTGTTTCCAAAAAACACCTTAAATATAGCTCAAAAATGACAATATTTGCTTGAAATTTTACCATTACAAACTTAAAGTGTTGTTCAAGCTACATATAGCTTTGCCGGTAGTTACCATACTTCAATATTGAACTAATGAAAAAAAATATGGCATAAGTACTGCCTCACATCGCACTGAATGAAAGTTCGATTTGAGTCTCGACTAGTGATGGTAATAAAAGAAAGTTGCAGTTTCGATATCTATAATCATCAAAGAAAAAAATCCAATCAATCATTAATCATAATTGAAAATGTTTTTCATTAAAACAGGGCAAGCAGTAGGATTTTTCACACTGAACACAATAAGTAAGAATTTTTTTAATTTTTTTGCAGCTTGACTACTATTTAACGTAAGCTTTAATTTGTCGTAGCAACCTACGCAGCGTTTTCGTTGAGCAACATCTTGAAGCGCATGAACAGCACATCTGCCACTAGGAAATCCTGAAGTAAAAACTTTAGTTAGGTGGTGAACATTATGATTTAAAAGTATCTAGGTGTGTTTATGAGAGTATATGTGTATGAATGTGTGCGTGGGTGTGTGTGCGTATTTGTGATGAATTCTTGGTTTGTGTAAGTAGGTATATGTATGAGTGTGTGTGTGTGTGTGTGTGTGTGTACTCTTACTCTTTGAGCAACAGCTATGACCATTTTTAAATAATACAACTTTACGGATTTTATCGCGGTTTATTTTTAAATTTTATCACCCGACGTTTCGAACCCTTTACAGCGTTCATGGTCACGGGTAAGACTAGTCCTTAAATTTAAAAGTAAAGCTCATAACTGAAAAGAACTAGCGAAAATCCAACTTGACCAATATTGTTTTTATTATATATTTATATAATTATTATATATTTATGCTAGCCGTGCCCGCCGTGGTTTCAACCTAGAGATTTTTTATGTATACATAACTATGTTATATGTTATTCCGGGTTATTAACTATCTGTATGTCATATTCCAATTATCCCTTTCTCTATGATGGGTCAACAAATGCCTTAACACACAAAGGACAATGCTCATTTTTACATGGCAAACCGTAACTAGTTGTATCACGTTCAAACATTTTGTTTTTGGAGTCTAGGCTTATTATAATAACTCCTACACAAGTTCACTGAGTTGCGAAGATATTTGATAAAATCGATTCATAGAAAATAATTTTGATTGCATTCTACATCTCTATGACAGATTTTGCAAACGTCATGTAGGTAAAGCATAATTCATACTTTTATACTTTGAATTAAATTTCGTATTGTCGTATTGTCCTAGGAAATTAAGAAAATAATTTTGATCTTGATCCATGAGTATGTTTGGTACCACTTTTGGGCATCGTCCTGTCACACTCAGAATATTAATAACATAATATAAACATACTTTATTTTACTTGACAAAACCTGAAGAAAGCTATTTACTACAAAAGAGTGTTATCATTCCAGGGAATATATATTAAAACTGTATTCCAATTACAAAACATTCATGAATACAACAGCTTGAAAACTTGCTCGCTTATAAGAGATTTACTTAGAACACCAAGTCCGAAAGCTGGACAATGGACTGTCCATCCTCGTCCTAATGAGTCGCCAGTCATGATCCAATCGGTTCTACAGTTCCTTCCATCACTCGAACGGGCCCGACGAATAAAAACAATGCACAACAGATGCGTCGAGTGATACTGGCATTGTGTGCTAATGGGTGACTTTGTGTTCTGTGCAGCACAAGTTAAGATGTGGAGAAGTTTACTATGGGTACTAACAGCGATAAATTTAATGGAAAGAAGGACAAACGATCGGACGGTTAACCTGATGGTAAGCGATCCCGTCGCCCATAGACACACGCAACATTCAAAGAGTCGCAAGTGCGTTGTCAACCTGGGAAATTGGAAAGAATAGGTTTATTGCATAGAATGGGGTCGGGATTAAGGATTTGGAAGGAGTGGGAAAAGAAAAGGGTAGACATGGCCATCCGGCATCACTGAAAGTGATAGCAATGCATACGTTATTTTATGCCGACTTTATAACTGTCGGTGGTACTTCCACGGAAGAGCGCGGTCGTAGAAATGCACCAAAAGCTATGAAAAGATGTGTGACCTTTAGAATTTTCACTCTTTTGCCACAGATTGACAGCCTTACTAAAGATCTATAAGTACAAGTTTTTGAGTATTTCGTCAGATAAGTGATAAAACGCCTTCATCATTTTAGATGGACTTTGAATTGCCTTCTGATATCGTCATATCCGGTGGTTAATTACAGAGTCTGTAGTACCCTTGTACACTATAACATTATCGTTCCACTTTGTTTGGTCATTTTAAATTGACCCTTGATTATGTTAACTTTATTGATTACTAGATCTTATTGATTACTTGATAAGCTACGCTTCCACAATGGTCTATATATTTTATAACAATCGGATAAGTAGTTTATTTATAAATCAAAATAGCGGAGAAGATATCTTTCGAGTGCACACTTTAAAGAAGATTGAAGTCGGTTTTTGTAATTTTCTGTGAAAATGAATTTTTTAATTTTTTTTTAATCCAGACAACGCGTATATACAAAATTTCGTGTCGATCAATATTAGTACAGAAGTAAAATGACATCCATTTATGAGATTGCTTAGCATTCTGAATGTTTAAACACTTCCTTAAAAACAGCTTTTGTTATACGAAAAATTAATGAAACCTAAACACCTATCCGCTTATATCCTGTAAATACCGACAACACTGCGGCATACCGACCATAACTCACTGTCGGTTCGCATACCTGTTTTGTGAAACAATCAATTAGCATGCCCATTGGGATGGTAACGAATTCGTTAGCGCGCCGATTTGTTCGCGAACACGGCCCATCGACGCCCGCATCTACGAATGGTTGTCGTATTTTGACCCTGCACAGAACAGCTAGACGTCAGAGATTTCATATTTTGTCAAATAGTGAAATGAAATCTTTATTCAATGTTGAAGGTGGTAGAGCATAATATCACAGCTGTTGCTGCACTTCTACGGGCGCGCTTACCCGGGGAAGTACCACCATCCTTTATAAAGTCGGCATAAAATAAAGTATACATTACTTTTAGAGTTGCTGGATGGCCATATCTTCACTTTTCCTTTCCCACTCTTATCCCTTACAAATGCTTAATTCCAACCCCATCCTATCCAATAAAACTATTTTTATCCAATTTCCCAGGTTGACAAGGCAGTCACAACTCTCCGGATGTTGCGTGTGTCTACGGACGACGGGATGGCCTACCATCAGGTGAACCGTCTGCTCGTTTGTCTACCTTTCCATAAAAAATATAAAGCTTAGAACACTTTTGTAACTGATCAACAGAACAAGACTGCAACCGAACATAGATGCAGATGTAGTGGTTATTAAAAGCCTTTTATTCGTCCGATCTTTTAATGATTAAAACTTAACAAACCTACTTAATAAAAAAGTTTATATTGTGTGCGAAGACAGACGAAAGACCATTACCTGTACATAATATATGCTCTGTTTAAAGTTAGTAAGGTAAATAACGTAATAATTTAAATACGTAAATAAGCATTTACAAAATAACTTAAATTGTATTATTTACATTACAATAGAGATTTACTAATATTTTGAAAGAAATACATTAAACTTTTCGATATTGATGTCTATAGCGACCTCATAATTATTATTTAAATAGTCTCTATGTTAACCTAATCTGTGTAAAGTTCATTGACCCGGCCATGCGTAACGTCGCCAAAGGTGCGCGAGTCCCGAACCTCCAGCGGATATTTAGCTCAGTGGATCGCACGCCTTTTAAAGGTCACACTGTCAAGTTGTTTTTAGGGGTTTGCGACCATTAATATTGATGTAATTTTGGAGTCTTTAGGAATAGGAAAAGCTAACATAAGATAGCTTTAAAATGAAATTGGATTTTAGTTAAAGATAACTTGATGCTTGAACGATTGTTTATGATATCTCCCGGTGGTAGAGCATAACATCCTTTCACAGCTTTTGCTGCACGTTTACGACCACGCTTGTCTGGGTAAATACCTCCGCCTTTAACAAAACGGCATAAAATAAAATAAGCATCACTTTTGGAGTTGAGTAGATGGCCATTTCTACACTTTTATTTTCCCACATCTTTTTCCTCCCAATCCATAATCCTGACTCAATCCCATCCAGTAAACCTCTTCTATCCAATTTACCAGGTTGACAATGCACTACCAATTCTCCAGATGTGTCAGGGGGCTCGCTTAACATCAGGTGAACCGTCTGCTCGTTTACCTTGTCTACCTTGCCATTAAAAAAAAGATAATTGAGCAGTTGAATGAAATTAAATACAATTAAAAAGGTTGAAAATTGGAGTTCTTTAAAATTATAAGAATTTACGAACTATAAATAATGACGTAATCTGAAAACTGTAAACAGTTTTTTGGATCAGATATTTATTAGGGATATTTTAGCGTTTCTATATGATATTAAAATAGCGACACTCGTTTAAAGATTAATACGAAATTCCGCCCTTTTAAGGGCGCAAACAATTATTAGTTATATATACGCATATAAAAAGAAATAGTATGAACAAATACTCTAAAACTTTGGACTGCCAAAACAGTCGATGCTGCCTTGTAATTATGGGAACAAGTTATTTTTAAGACTTCAAAAAAAGAGGAAAGTTCTCAACGCGAATTTTTCTATGTATTTTTTATGAATGAATTTCAAAAATTCTCTTTTTATCTGATAGAACGTTCTTTGTAGATATTTCCATAAAATTTTCAAAATAATATGTTAATTGGATTGTTTTTTAAAATATAAAGTGACAAAATTTAGGTATGTTCGTACATATCTCTGCAAAAAAATATATTTTTAAAAATATTTTCTTTCTAAAATGAAAAATATTTTTTTTCCTAAATAAAATATTTTTTTTCCACGATAGTCCTACAATATTTTTATAAAAATCAGATTGCTAGTTTGTTTTCAAAATCATACTAACGGAGAAGATATGTTTCGAAAGTACACTTTTAAGGCGTTTGTAGTCGGTTTTTGTAATTTTCTGTGAAAATTAACTTGCCTCATTCAAAATTGATCAAGTAAAGCAAAGAATATGTAATTTATTCCAAAACCTATTTGTGTCAGGATTAATCCTTGATTCGGATATCGTGCCCCGCGTAACCTTTACATAGTGATTTACGACGTTGTTTTGTCCGTCTGTCTCGGATTCTGAATCATCAGTATTTATAGTAGTAATCGATTCTAATAGTATATTTGTTTTTTTATTTGCCAAATCGTAGGGTAGTTGTGCTGACAGTTGCTGTGACTGTTGTTTTACATATATAGTTGTATAGAAATACAATTATTATGTGTACGTTATTCAACCGACATCAAAAAAGGAAGAGGTTCTCAGTTCGAATGATATGCGTAATGTAAGTTGTAAATATAAATTGTATATTTATTGTATATGTATTATTTTTAAATATATTTACGTATTTATGTAGCTTTAACTTTGAATAGCATTTTTTTTATCCTGTAAAAATATGTTTGTTTTAGCACCGACTCTTTTTTCGCTGTACCACGCAAATGTTTGACTAGGAGAAAATGTCATCAAGCATTTAATCCACCTCCATGCAGAAGAATAAATAAATAAATAAAATATATATGTTTTCTTTTTTTTTTGTATGTATGTCAGCGGATTTCTCCGTAACTTATGGACCGGTTACCAAAATTCTAACATTTTTCTGATAGGGTATAGTTACAAGATGTGCCCACAAAATTTTCATGAATCGATCCAAGAGTTTCCTTTTTAAATGAAAGTAACTGAAAATTTTGTTTCGCGAACGTTCGCTTCTAACGCGTTTAGTTTTGCTGCTTATTGTACAAATGGTGGCTTTTTAAAAAGTAAAAAGTGTTCCATATAATTTATTTTCGTAGCAAGCAGCTAAATATATAAGCGTGAAAATTTTCATTTTTACTTGTAACACTACAACTTAAAAAATATGTGAAATTCGCGCAACTTTACACGTCACCTGTAACTGAGTAACCTTGAGGGTATATTAAATTCAACCCCTGAGGGGCGTGCTTAATTAAAACTGTGACGTCATGCGTGAATTTGGTAACGTAGTACTTTTAAATTTACATTTTTTTATATGTACTAGGGATTCCGTAATATTTAAATTTTGAACAATTTAAATATAAAATTAAAAACACACTTTTAAGTAAACCTTATTATAGGATTGCCGAATACTTTGATGACACAACTGTGTGGTTAACTGTTGTCACTCGCGTAGGTTCAAAAGCTAATCAATGTATACAAAAAATTGTAAACCAACATCAATTTTAAAATAGCAACTGCTGAGTTTTTCGTCAGCTCTTCTCAATAGAATGTGCTTCCCGAGCTGGTGTTAGCTTATAATGAACGAATCTCTATGTAAAACTTGACCTTCATGAAAGTGCACAAGCGCCTATGTAAATAAACGTGTTTTGAATTCGAAATTCATAATAATATAACTCTTTTTTATTACTAAATATAACTCTTAGCGTAATGTAAAAAAAATCGTTTCACATATTAAACCTTTATACGCCATGACAATTTAGTGTGTAAAGATTGGCGTTGTCCTTTAGATGTTTGCTTAAACACTCATATTTTTTTGAAGAAGCTATTGAAATGTAGTTTATCTATCATCACGCTACGACCCATACAAGGCGAGCAGATATAAAATTCTCTATCCTCCTTGCGGTAAAGGAAGAAATGGAAAACTTTATTCCCTTTTATTGAAACCTAGACATAGCACAATTTATCCGTCTCTGTAGGTAGATACGTAATGTATGAAATAATCACATATACGAGGAGTGAGTAACCTTTTTTACCATCGGGCCTATCAGAATTTTGAAATTTTTGGAAGGTCAAAAATTAAACTCCACAATAGTATTTAAAATAGTATTCATATAAAACGTTGGATCAAAATAATAATACTAATATTTAAATTAACGGTTTGTAAGTCGTACTCAATGTGGAATAACGAATCAAACATTGAAAATACTGAAACCAAAACGCAAATCTAGCAATTACCTTTTCTACTATCTCATTTCGCAATCATATTGCATGTGGAATAAGACGAATTAATTTAGTAGAACTCAATATATTACCAGGGCAATATCTGTTATATAAATAAATACATGGCGGGCCGCATTAAATAATTAAGCGGGCCTTGTGCGACCCGAGGGCCGCGGGTTGCCCACCCCTGACATAAACAAACTCACTATGTTATTTATTTAGTTACATTGAGGATTGCTATAAATAACACGTTTAAAGTGCATTAATAGTGGTAATAGATTAATTTAACTGAGAAAACTTTACGCTCCTACATTGAGTAAATATATCTTATTTCATTTCATATATATAAATTTGTTATCGACGGGGCACTAATTTACAATTATTCCAGAAAATTTGTCATATCATCTTATAATAGAAACGTCGTTTTGGTCACGGAGGCAATTTGTTTGATTTATCCCATTTGCTCGGTAATCGATACCTGATTTTAAATTACTTTGACCCTTTGTTTGAATATTTACGATTATTTTAATTATCGTTCCATTTTTCATCTGTTCGTAAACAAAAACTGATAGGTTTGGAGCAAATTAATGGAAGTTTTATTTCTTTTGGCATTTTTATTTTGCTAAGAATTTTGGGACGTCGCCTATTTTCCTACAACTTTCAAAAAAAAACACAAGTATTTATTTTCAAATGTTACACTAGTGTGCAAAAGTCAACTAGGTCTAACCTTTTCCCGTCTCGAATTAAATTACTTTTTTATTATTTTACAGATTTTACAGATTTTGACTTTTTACTGTAATAAAAGTAAGTTATAAACACTACGACCTTCAGTCATTTGTGTTACATGGTTTTAATTTTAAACTTCATTTAACTTTAAATAATGATAAGATATCATTAGCAAATAACAATATCTTATGATTATTATTCACAACATGTGGTAGGTCATTCAAGTAGAGAAGAATCCCGAGAATTGAACCCAACGGGGTCTTCATACTCACTGGGGCCCCGGGAGATTGATGGCTAAAAGTAAAGTCTTAAGATTCGGTGCGATATTTCGTATAAGAAATACCGCAAAATCAGAAAATAAACCACTATGGTACACCATAGTGGCTTTATTTTCTGACATAAGTTTCATGCATCACACAATCAAAAGCTTTAGTTAGATCACAGAAAATAACAGATGTATTCTGTGGCAATTCCCAAGCTTCAAAAATAGTTTAAACAAGATACGCCTGCGTAAGTAGTTGAGTGACTTCCCGTAAAACTGAGTTTTTGTTACTCAAAAGATCGTGAGCGCATTTTTTTTCTAAGATAAGCCAGATTTAAACACGGGTATAATTTTATTATACTGATACATTTAAAAGTTCTTACAATGTTTTCATGTCTGATATAAGTAAAATAAGTTTTCTTTCCATTCTGTAGTATTCTGTTTTAATAAATATTGTTACTTACAAATAGTTAAACAATAATTACTTGGGGTTTTATTAGTCCCACATATTATGTATTTAGTGCTGATAGAGAAGCTGAGATATTAGCATTCAACTAAAGTGTATTTCTCAGAAATGTACTCAGATGATGACCACTTTATTTACTTTACGCTTTGCTTTCAATTTTATTCAATTGAATGAAAGCAATGAATATATTCGAAAACGTAGATGTAACTGCTTTTTAATATAGAACTTTAGGTTATCACGTTTACAAGACATGTAAATTGTTATTGCTTGTGCCGCCACAGTATGGACAGTTTTATTTTTATTTAAGTGGACGTCAAGTATGGTGTATGGCATTCATTTTATTAATAAATTGTGTTTAATTCGAGAATTCGTCCAATGAACTTCGTTTAAAAATTTCGTCATTTCTATTTTATTTAAATTTTGCAACACCTGTATATCCGACCTATTTCCAGCCTCTAAGAGCACAATGTCTGACATTTGCTTCAGCTGCTACCAATAAATCCGTGCCAATTTTTATTTTATATATTTATGTACTAAAAATTTCAACATATTGTTTTAAGAAAAACAATTAAAAAATACATTTATAGTTATTTTTTTGTTTGGACCATTATTTTATCGAGTAAGCAATAGATGTAACTCTTGACAGCCTTTAGGTTCGTTCTACTAACTACCATAATAACATAACATACAATATCATAATAAAATATTTTTATTTATTGGAACATTGATATGATATAATTCATCAACACATATTCAAAAATGAATGCCTGTAGGTTATATTTTAATGAAAAATAAGAATGCTAACTATTCTTTTAGCCGATTGTCCCGTTTTTTTTTTAATTGGACTGAAATGTGAACATTGACCGATTCAGTCAAAATCGATACACTACAGATTATGCTACTAATAGTTGTGCTGGTTTAAATATTAAAAAAATACTTTACTAAATTTTTCCCTCTTTTACTTTATTGTCGAAGCCTTTTATTTTAGTGCCGAAGCTATTAGTACTTTTATTATTATTGGAAAAAGTACAATTCAAACAACATTAAACTAGAGTTCGAAATACATTATGAGAACTTATTTAATGGAAATTATATTACTTACCTTTATATTTATAGATAAACCGAAGTAAACAAACCCTCATACAAAATTATGAAAAAATAGAAACGAATGAATAACATTCACCATTTAACCCCGAATCAGGTCTCTGAGGCGTCTATTAATAACAAGGAAGCCAATGGAGTTGCCACATTTTTTCAAAAGAGGCAATTTATCTCAATATTATTGATTGATACTATTTCAGTGGTTAATGATGTCAATATACTTCAGTCAATGCTGTAGTCACTTTATCCATGTATTTGTATTGGTGCTTTTAAACAAACATGGTTTGATCCAAACGTATTGCGTGTAATACCTAATCTTTATAAATAATAAGAACGAAAAATAACAATTGTTAAGATACTTCATACTGTTTTCGTTGGCGCGCTTATTTTTCCGAATTACAATAAGAGAAATGCCCGCTCCTAGCCATCACCAGATGACACATGCTGGCTGGCGCCCTGCCAACCTCCGTTCCCGCACCGCACATATGACAGCATTGACACCGATATAGACACAAACAAAGAAATCGTTGCTAATGCCTATAAATAACTGTACTCTAGAATTAAAACGTTGCACTATTTGATATTTTGTATGAAGTATTTAAAGTATCCAATAAAATATACAGGTTTATTATTATATTATTTTTTTTTTGCATAATAATAGTATATTATATGATAATACACCTATGTATCATTATAATACCTATGTTATGTCTCACACTTTTTTCACTAATCCGCGATATCATATAAGCTTACATTTAAAATAACCCTGAACGAAGTTATTTCCATTTCCCAGATTACATATCGCGTATTATTATTTTCGTGCAGCATCATGTATTATGTTATCGAAGGCTTTTAACGATACGAACACCTCGTGAATGCTTTACAGATTATGTTTACTTACCCAAAGCTTTTAATATTTATAAATAATAGAAGCAGAAAAATTTATGTCAAAGAATTAATGTGTTTTATTTTCTTTCAATACGGCGCAATTAAAAATGATAATAAAGCTCAACAAATTTTAAGTAAAATATAATAAGATACATAGAAAACTTCTGGTTTTCCGTATGGCCATTTTTACTCTCTTCCTTTTGTTTACAGCCTTTCCTTTCCTTACCGTATTCGAAGAACCTATTCCTTGCCCAGTTGAGGTTAGTTAGTTTGACAAACATTATCAATATATCTGTAAATCTTTAGTTTATATGTGTCACCACGCCGATGGTAGTGTCAGATTAAGGATTACAAGCCGTGCTGTTTGTAGAAAATTAAATCGGAATTAAGTTGCGCGCATATTCTCTGCCATATACTCGTATGAATATCGAAATTGGAAATGTAATTGGAATTCTCCATATCCACGTGATCCTCGCGTGGTAAAATTAAACAACAAAATAGATTTCTGATTCCTTTCGGGATAACATTTTTTTTAAAACGTTTATTATTTGATGTAAAAGGGTACTCCATGGAAATATATTTATGTTATTTTTTTCTTTCAAAATGATAAATCACAATACACATTTTTGTACAGTGGTTCTTCTTAATAGCCTTATTTTCTCATTACTTGGGGACGCCTTTCATTCCAAATATTACCTGAATATCAGTTTTTACACAAAGCAACTAGCAACCTACCT
>JAOCPS010278423.1:0-13219 GCA_025505425.1 Graphium colonna | reverse complement strand
TACAATTAGTAGTTACTGCGTAGATCGGACTAAAAATTAATATTCAAGCTGACGGTATGCAGGATTAACAAGTGAAAAAAGGACATCAAATACCTCAGTCCTACCCGTGACCATGAACGCTGTAAGGGGTTCGAAACGTCAGGTGATAAAATTTAAAAATAAACCGCAATAAAATCCGTAAAGTTGTTTCATTTAAAAATGTCTAATATTCGCGTAAGGCTCAAAACCAAAAAATATTTTGAATGGTTGTCCCTGAGCTGCCTATTAACGCCTCTATAACCCCATATGTGACATGACAATCTTCAAGTATCAGTTGTCTCAAAACAACGAATTTTTCTTCAGTAAAGGCGAATTTTGGTTGTCCTTCGCGAAATATGTCACTAAGACTAGTATTTCCATGCTGGAATTCTAAATACCAGCGTTTGACAGCCTCCTCGAAACATTGAATCCGAGTTAGACCTCTCCGAAAGTTGTACAAAAATATATTACGAACGTTATCCTTCGAGAGATTCGTTTTTGTGCGCGACACGATGGAATGAAAACAGCGCCGTAACTGAATAGTTGCATGAATCTTAACTGTCCGTAATCCAATCCATCCATCCAATAATACCTTTCAATTGTTTTGCTACTCTAAATTCAAACAAATTTGAATATTGAGCAATTCTAAATTCAAGATTAGCGGGAAATATTTAAACGACAGAACTTAAAAGGCATGCCTAGAAGTCGATAGGTTAACAAATTAGTTTTACACATATAATGAACTTTTATCGCTACTAGAAAACATTATAATACATGTAGAGTTATTCACGACACTAATCGCTCCTACTCACTGAATATTGTGTGTGTGTGTTAACTTCGTTTTGCGACCATCGAGCATGATATCATGAACCAGGGTCTGACGGCATGATGACGGATCCGTATCAATCGTTTCATGTTTTAACTTCAGATTGGAGAATAATCCAGATATAGCGCAATGACAGAATATTGACATCAGTGCGATAAATAAGCTTTCAATCGATAAATAGAACCTTGAATTAGTACGAAACAGAGCTTTGAACAGATTTGTTTGTCAAGCTATTTGTATTAAATAATGCCGACATCAGTAGTTTTTTTTTTTATTTATGGGCTGGTAACGAGACCTTTAAGCTATGAGTGATTAATTCTTGCAAAGGCCGTTCTGAAATATTAAAAAAGTACACGGAATATTGTTGCACCGCTAAGAGTCTTTGATTGCACTATGTATTTTATATTATTTTTTGTGTAATATATTTTAGTTTGTGTTATATATTTTGTGTATAAAAATATGACGCGAAATGCTTATAAAAAAGGAAAAAGGTTCTCAATTTGAATGCTTGTTTTTTATACGTTCGAACATATCTCCGCCATTTATGAACCGATTTTAAAAATTATTTTTTCATCTTAAAGAGTGTTCTTTCGGTCCCATAAAATTTTCAAGAAATTCGGTTCAGTAGTTTTTCTTTTAAATTAAAATAACAAAATTTATTTCATGTATTTTTGCGCGTTTCTCCGTCAGTTATAGAACAATTTCAAAAATTCTTTTGTTTCTATGATAGAGCATTCTTCGTAGATTTTTTTTAAAATCCGTTTATTATTTTGTTTTTTAAATAAAAATAACAAAATTTAGGAATGTTCGCACATTAACTAATTTGAAAAAATATTTTTTTAATCTGATGTACCCTACACTTCACAATGGTCCTACAAAATAGCGGAGAAGATATGTTTCGAAAGTACAGTTTTAAGGCGTTTGAAGTGGGTTTTTGTAATTTTCTACGAATATATATTTGTTCACAACTATATTTTCTTTTGTGTCGTTATTACGAATTTGGTGTATAAATTAAATAGAATATCTGGACATCATATTTTATTACTTTGGAGAGTTTTTGTAAAGTAAAACAAACAAGCCGGTTCACCTATAATTTAGTAAGCGATCCCGTCGTCCATACACACACACAATATCCGAATAGTCGCAAGTGCGTTGTCAATCTGGGAAATTGGATAGACTAGGTTTATTGTATAGGATTGGATTTGGAGGGGATAGACTTGGGAAAAGGAAAGGGTAGACATGGACATCCGGCTTCCCCAAAAGTCATGCATACTTTATTCTATTCCGAGTTATAAAGGGCGGTGGTACAAACCGGGTGAGCAAGGAGAGCAAAAGTTGTGAAAAGATGTTATGCTCTACCACCTTAAAAATAATATTATGGGTTAATATATCATATTTATTTCATTAAAATGGCTTTATTCGTGATAAATGAAAACACGAGGGATTTTCCTTCTCTAGAAATTTATACACCTAGTAATTAAATATTAGCGTTTTTATAAGTTGTCAAAACGAAAGTTTCCGATCAGTTATAGTTCGATTTTTCGTTGTGTTTATCGCCTCATGGTGTAGCCAGACAACACACAGCTTTGACCACTCAGCAAAATTGATAGTTTTGTAGGGAAGTTTTAATACACCATATCGCCCTGACTTTGTACCCTTATATTTCCAATTACACCCTGTGTAATTTGCAATAGTTTAAATTGCTATGATGAAGCTACATATTACATGAACATATAATAATATAAGCCTTTATTCAGACATATAGTTTTAGTGAGTCAGTGTTACCGACAACTTAGTCTATTTGACCATATTTGGCAAAGGCCTCCCCCATTTCTTTCCACTCTGCTCAGTTTAACGCTTTTTAGTCCATATTTTTCCTGCTATTGCTTTTATATCATCTTCCCACCCTTTAAACTGTCTACCTCGTTTTCTATTTCCATTTCTTGGGTACCAGAACACTATGTGTTTATTTCACTTCTCGATGCCTCTTATTACATGACCCGTCCATTTCCATTTAAGTTTCCTTATTCTTACTGTAATGTGTTCTATTTTTGTACGCATTCTAATAGTTTCATTTCGCACCCGTTGTTGAATATAAAACATGTACATACACTCTGAGCTCATTTTTTTCTTATAACGAAAAAAACGCTGAACAGCTATCTGTAGATTCGAAGCCATGATACTACTTGTAGTGCATTTTGGAGAGTTTACGATAAAGTCATGAAGCCGTCATTGTCATGTCATTTTCAATTTTGATTTCGATTGACATATTTTTATTTCGCCTCACATAATTGACGGTTCTGAAAATATTTAAACATTCTTTTTTTTTATTGCGAATTATAAAGATGTTCAGATTTTCACTAAGATACCTAAGAAGAGGAACTTCATGTCGTCACCTGTGCAATGGAACCATTTACAGGTAAAAACATAAATATAACTTGTAATCAAAGTACCGAATACTATTTTAATAACACTTTAAATTTTGCATCCAGGTTTAATCAAGCAAAACAATTTAGCGGATTATCTTATCCATTTGGATTGAAGATTCGAAAAGACATAACAATCAACTCTTGTCAATGCAGATCAATGTTTATTCAGACTCAAGATACGCCAAATCCAAACAGTCTGAAGTTCTTGCCGGGTACGAAAGTTTTAGAACCTGGTCAGACCCTTGATTTTCCTAATATAGGTTCAGCGCAGTGCAGTCCATTAGGTATGTGATCATTTTATATTTAGTCTTTATTAATTAATGCATAATGTTAAGTTTTAAAATGATTACTTAATAATATTTATTTACTACTACTACCTAACTTTTAATATTAAAATGTAAATCTATATTTAATACAAAATAAAAAAAATAAAATTTCTTTAGATTAAATACAAAATTAAAGATGAAATTTGATTTATATTTTAATTAAACAACCTTTTTTATCTTTACAACAGTGAACAATCAATAAAATAGTATTTAATAATACAATAGATAATACCAATTGAAATCTGCACAAGATTGCCCTATGTGACAGATTACCAGGCCGTCCCCATTCAGATTTAAAGTAAAAATATTATTTTAATTAAAATTTTATTCCATATGCATGAGATTTACTAACTGAGCTATTAGGTCTTTTGTGAGTATTGATTACACAGTCATATTTTATAAGAGTGTGGTTCTTAATAATGGGTTGTAAAATTAATATAACTCTGACAGTAAGGTCTTAAATAACTTTACATAGTACATCTGGGATGAAAAAACGGCAGGGCTATAAACAGCTCTTTGTGCTTGTTTGAGTATGCATGTGAGTTTTTGATGTTCCTCCCCAAATAGTAATTCAAGATGTTATCAATGATTGACACGGTGCATAGTATATTTATTTAATAATTTTTACATTGACAATGTGGCAAAAATTTATATTAATTAGAAAATTCTAACAATAGTTATATAGAATATTTTGCTAGAAATTGAGATTTTTGCCTTCTTATTCTTTTTCTTCTATATTATACTGGACTCAGTTGTTATTATCAATGATTTTGCTAACAAAAAGGTTGAAAATATATAATAAAGCTAAGTTAAAGGAAAAATAGGTCAATAATAAATATCTTTCAGTGATACAGACAGATATTAATCGGCTCTTAGAAAATGTGTAGCTGTGTGGGAAGGACTGTACAATATATACAATCGAATTCGGTGACGGGGGGAGAAGGGCAGGAATGACAACCCCTTTGTTTTTCTTTTTGTGATTCCTCAGTTTTTTTTATATGAATTATTGAAAATTTTAAGGTTACAACTGAGAGAGAATGTATAATTGGCAGCATAAGCGAATTTCAATGTAAAAAATATAGATAGAGAACCGTAATTCATAAGACCCATGTATAGTGAAATTTCTAGACAATGCTTGGTTTTTGACAAAAAAAATATAAATTTGTAAATTATATGAAAAGCCACCATTTTTGACATCCAATCACGACATTTGTAAAAATTATATATAGGAAATATTTCCAATTTGTTGATACTTGTAATCAATTTAATGCATATACAGAATTTTAAAACACAAGATTTTTGAGTAAAAATAAAAAAAAGTGTATCTAACCTCGAAGTGATGGAACCTATTTTTTGACTTTTGCATTCTAATTTGGTACAAAATCATTTACTTCTAACAAAATCTTTACATGGGTCTTATCAATTACGGTTATCTATCAAATAAATTTTTTTACATTGAAATTCGCTTATGCAGCCAATATACATTATTTTCACATATTTTAATTAGCATTTTAAAAATTAATATTTCAAAAACTATGACTTTCCACAAGTTGAAATTTTAGGAGTAGAAGTCACAAAAATTGAGAACAACATCCCTTGTGAGTTGCATCCCTGTTCATGAAATCCATGTTGATTTTTTAAAACTGTTTTTTTTTTTAATATAAAATTGAACAAATGAAATGGTTCTACATACTGTGCCGACACAGTATTTAGAACTTAATTGCAGATATGTTAGTGGTTTGCCAAACAAAACATTGTGCCTCTTAATTATGTGATTCGGTATGTTGTTGAGGTCTGTGGCACAATCAACTTTAAGATTTGATATTATTTATTAAACTTGTTCTATATCAGTGAGCAATTCCATGACTTGAAATATCTTGTTACTCCATCTTATTACTTGGTGATTAATTATGTGACTTGATAGTCAAGGCCTATGTCACAATCAACTTTAAGATTTGATATTATTGCTTTACTGAGGTTAGTTAAATATTTTTGTTAGCATCATTTAGTTTTTATAAGAGGGTTTTATAGATTTTGAAGTTCTGGTTAACATTTTGATTGTGGTCCATATTTTTTTTTGTTATTACTTTAATATTTATTGAATTGACCCTTATAGTATTTTTCAATTTATTAAAGACGTAAATATTATTTTAGTTATGTATATGTAAACAATTTTAATATGATTATTAAGTATTTTTTTCCAGCAAAAATGATATTTCGTATCGAAGGTGTGAAAGCTGTGTTTTTTGGACCTGATTTTATAACAGTCACTAAACAAGATGATGATGTTGAATGGAAATTACTTAAACCTGAAATATTTGCCACAATAATGGATTTTTTTGCCAGTGGTCTGCCAATTGTTACAGATGCTAAACCATCTGGAGATACTCGTAAGTTGATTGATTAAATTATTTTATTTTGCTCAATGCTGAGCATTGCGATGGCCCCGGCCAGTCACCTTCCTGGCAAAATTTCTCCAATAATTACGATCGGCGGCTCCATGGATCGCCGTGCCACTTGAGCCAGTGACTTCAGCCACTGGTCGGACCATCTTGTGGGGTTTCGTCCTCTGGATCTTGTTCCGTGATTCTTACCGTGCCGAGTATGTACACTTAATTAATTTTTTGGAAAATTTTATTGAAAACTGCTCCTAATTTTATTAGAAGTATATAATGACAATTGAGTACAGAGTGCCGTCCTTTAATATTGTTAGTAACTCACCAATCACCCTGTGTAAAATATTACATAGGATACATAAATATTATATAAAATTAAAACCGAAGATAATAGTTAAAGCCACTCACCCCACAAGATATTTAATCTATTGTAAAATTAAGCAATTAAAAATAAGTATATGAATTCTCTGTTACTGTCCATTTCAATTGATCCTCTTTCGATTTTGCACTTACATTCCCCAAATATTATGTTTAGTTTGTTTACTTTGTGATGGAATGCTAGTTAAATATGTAGCATATATAAAAGCTTTGCATATTAGATGTTTAAACACATCTGTGTTATGCAAGATATGCAAGTTATGCCTAATCAATTTTTGATGAAAAATTTTATCTTACCATATATTTAAATTTTTTATGCATATTAGACGTTTTTGTTGTTTTTTGAATAGATAGAATCATAATATTGTATACCTACCATTTAAAGGTATTTAAAAGTAAAACATTATATTAATTATAATGTGTATCTTTTTGCAATAATATATTCTTTTTTATATTATTATAGAAGATCAAACTGCAATATTTAAAATAAAAATATTTTGACATTTTCTTCAGAAATAAATGAAGATGATGATGAAATAGTGCAAATGATAAAGGAATTACTTGATACCCGCATAAGGCCAACAGTTCAAGAAGATGGCGGTGATGTACTGTTTGTTGATTTTAAAGATGGTGTGTTAAGACTCAAAATGCAAGGCTCTTGTTCATCATGCCCCAGTTCAATTGTGACTTTGAAAAATGGAGTAAGTATATATCTATTATTTTATTATAGTTGTGATGATTTCTTGCTTTTTAGAAGAAATTAATTCTGATATACATTTTATATGTCTTGAAACAAGCAACCATCATCATATAGAAATTACTTAAGTGAAACTATAACTTCTTCATACATAATATCCTTTATTCAAAAAATAAAACTGCTATTGTAAAAATAAACACTAGCTAGTTTGTTGCTTTTTAAATCTCTTTTTTTATAATTTCTACTACTCTAAATATTATATTTAGCACTTTTTATTCAGTTGAGAAATATGCCAAAAAGAAATTAACCATTCAATTTATTTCGAATAAAATATTATTTTATTTTATAAATATAATCATTTTTATTATCTTTCTCCTTCTCATTCTTCATTTCTTAAATTATAAAAAAATATATATATTAATGAGCCAAGTAGCTGAAGAAAAAAAAACCAATTTACTCCATATTATTTCTGAGCCCCAATCCGATATTGATGAGAGAATTCATTAAGAATGTAAAACATACTCAACCTTAACTTTTCAGGTGCAGAATATGATGCAATTTTATATACCCGAAGTTTTGGCTGTTGAACAGATAGATGATGAAGGAGAAAAACTTAGCGAAAAAATATTTAAGGAATTTGAACAATTGAAAACAAAAGAAAACAAGTAGTTTTAAATGTATAATATATATTAATATAATAATGTATATTTAGATTTGTCTTGTAGTATGTATATGTTAATATAGGAATAAAAATATTTATTATTTCAATTTCTATAGCTTACTTGTTATTACTATACCTACCTTATTATTATATATCAGTTTAAGTTTTACTTTCTGGTCATACATACAATCTAGATTTGGGGATGGAGACGTTAAGTGGTCATAGGAATTTCTTACTAAACAAGACAGCCATAGCCAAGTATGGGGTCAATAGATATTGTTGGAATTCCTTCTGTAATAACTTATTTCTAAAAAAAGTTTTCTTGTGATACTTTATAATAATTACTACTTCGATGTCTGCAATCCATTAATCTCATAAAAGTCGGATGACTATTGTCTATTAAGGTCTGAGCTCACAAGCGAGACTTACCAAACCATAGGCTGATGTTCTTGA
The DNA here is from genome assembly GCA_025505425.1 of Graphium colonna. Classification (NCBI taxonomy): domain Eukaryota; kingdom Metazoa; phylum Arthropoda; class Insecta; order Lepidoptera; family Papilionidae; genus Graphium; species Graphium colonna. The sequence goes on along the minus strand of JAOCPS010278423.1, from coordinate 5,035 downwards.
TTATCGTCATATTAACAGTTAACGGTTTTTTTGGCACCACAGCCCCGAAAATGGCGAGAAAAGTGGCGAGTCCGTAAGCCGACCTTGATGCGAACCCAGATGAACTAAAAGCTCGTCTTCCCGCCGCCATTACCACAGTGACGTTCTCAATGCCCTTATTAGGCGCGCTATGTTAGCCATCTTCGGGCGCATGAGCGCCAAAACAACTGGGAGTCGAAAGTAGTCGCCATGTTTCCGATATCGGCCGAAAAGTTCATCAGCACTTACTATCCAGAGCTTCGTACAATGCAGACTAACTAGTCCCTGAAACTTGAAAATGTTAAATTATCTGGCATCGACGTTTCCATTTTCTGTGACATGTCATCATCCAGGCGCCTGCGATTGGTGGGTGACTGATTTGCACCGCCAATTAAAAGCGGCCCTTAGGTGCCACCAAGAGTTAAGACACTATGCACAGCTGACATTTGTATTTAAGGACCTAGGATCTTGTACACACGTTCTCCTTAGAGATAATAGCGTACGATCATCCTTAAAGTCGCCGACAGGTTTCCTCATAGTATTGACCCACAAACAATAGCGTTGGTTGCAGGTTCTTTTAAAGAGCAAAGTGTTACTATTGATTCATAGATTTAGAATAACTTTAATTGTTATCGGTCACCCTTTGATAGCCCAAAGACATAAAGGTCAGCATCGGTCGTGTTAAGCCGGCATACATAACAATAACGTGCCCAGGTGCCCAGTTCCGAATAACAATGCCAGAGCCCCTAGGCATTCCATTTGTCGGGCCCCTTTTTAAACGTTCTAGTTATTTTCTACCACAATGCTCAATATGCACTAGACTAGACCACTGTGTAGAGTACCTTCAATATGTTAAGATGTGAAGTTGTTACTTATAAAAACTTACAAGTTGACATTTTTCATACTACTATTTTCATTTCCTTTAATGATTGCCAATAAATTTAGACTGTTCTGAGAATATTATCAACAAACATATACAAAAAATCAAAGCACGGGCACAGTTTTAAATTGTATTTTGCATGGGAATGCTTCAATTATATTCTCGCTTTGAATTCTTCTTCATAAAACTGTTGTTTTCATATTTTAACCTCTCTGGTGAAGACACTTGGCTCAATTTAATCCTTTCTTCTAATCCCTCCATGATTTTCTTCTATGGTCAATATCCTGCTCCTGGGTTTTCCTATATGATTTGATATTTTTATCCTATTATCTAAAACCTAAATCTAAGATTCTGCACGTGCGTTCTTTTGCAAACATTTACTTGGATAAATCCAGTGGAAACATGGTTTATATGTTCAATGAACGTATTATAAAATTATTCGATATTCACGCCCCACTTAAAAAAGTTAAGATAAAACACCCACCTGCATCATGGATAACTAAAGGTATTCGGATGGCTTTGAGATGCAGGGAAAATTTTAAAAACAGCGTTCCGATAAGCTTCAAAAAGCATCCTTATTTGACCGACTACCCCCCAGCCGACCAAAGTAGTTAAAAAAACATATAAAAATGTGGGGATATAGTGCTCTCAATTTGTACATTTCGAAAATATGAATAAAAATATGCACAACGCTGTATTTGTCATAATTTTATTTAAATATTTACGAAAAATCTACGACTGGGGGGTACTTAGTCGGTCCTTATTTGCAGTTTATCAAAATTGCGACTGCTTCAGTCTATGGCTTCAATTCAATTTTATCTGTGTATGTTAATGTTGCTACAGCAAAAAAAAAAGAAAACATATTAACTTTTAATTGGAGTAAAATGAGTGACGATGTTAAATTATTCCTATCCATGGTTTGTAAATTTCTGTTAAGTTCCTTTTTTTTATAGGTCTGCGTTAGCTGCTGTTGCATGCAGTGCATTATGAAATGTGCTCTATGTATCTATGTTTAAAATAAAGAGTTTTAATGAGCCTTATGATTATAAACTTATAAAGTGGACAAATAATACATTAAAAATATATGTATAATTTGTAATAATAATTCCCTAGAATTTATTGCACAATTTCCCGTTTGCATTCCATTTAGACATTTATTTTTAGGTTATTTATAGATATATATAGATATTTATTTATAGATATTAGGTATTTATAGATAGATTTTATATGATTTTTTTATCTTTTTTTGAGATTATTTATAGATATTTATAGATAGTTATTTATAGATATTATAAATATACCCTATTACGAAGCCTATGCTGCCTATCTATCTGTATATTTGTCTGTAACAGGGCTGTATATATTGAAGCGTTATTGTTACTTTGACAAAAAATATTAAAAATGAAATAAAATGAAAATTAAAGCGGCCCCCTACAAGACAAGCGCTTTAACTCTTAACGGTACGAAACTCTTTACACCCCGCAATTTTTTAATCTGGCAGCACAGAACTGTTTGATTACAGATTTTGACATTTTACTGTAATATAGTTTTTATTTGTCTAAACAAATTTCACATTCCCATTTATTTACGTTTTATTTAAAATTGTTATTTTGATTATAAAATAACTGAAAGGTAAAATAACATAAATTATATAAAACAGAAAAAAATACGTTAAGGTTTTTGTTAAGCGTAATATTTTTGTAAATATCTGTTAAACAAAATAAGGTATGGATTTGTTAGCAAAAAGTTTTTAATATACCCTAAATGTTTGTTAAATCATAACCGTTTCTTTTCTCATGATTCATTAGTTACACAATTTTCTTTAAACAAATTTGTTAATTTCAGGAAAAGGCGCGAAATGCTTTGACTTATTTTCTTACCTTTTATCTGTTTCCAGGGGCTATGGCGGACCCAAACAGAGGTCGTGGAAGAGGCTTAGCCTTACTCCAGGCCTTAAAAAAAGCTCAGGCGGTGGATTCACCTCCAACTTCAGATGATACCTCTTCAGAGGGGTCTCCAGTTCAGAGTGTGGCACCCAGTATTGTAAGGATCATTTATACAATTATTAATACTAATTTAAGCTAAAGAGATGCATCATATGTAATTGATTAAATTACTTAATTTTGTTGTAAAATATGCTAATCTTTTTTAAATTAATTTATACTATTACTATTTAATAATTGCATTAGCCTTTCCATTTTGATTCAATATTATTTTCTGACTTTTTTAATAAGTATAGTATAGATTTACATTAGTGTTGTAAAACACAAAGAAATATAATTTAGTTTTATGTCAAGTTTATTGCAAGGAAATCACAATAAAATCATCAAGTTATTCTTGATGGGACCATTATAACAAAAGATGAAGAGAGAAGCAAGGAAATCACAATTATTTATTTTACAATTTGTTTAATATGCTTTTAATTATTATATTTGCATTGCTTATACATACATTAAAAATTTAAAATATGTAATTTGGTATTTTTAATTTGGTTTCAGGTCAGTACAGCAGCCACTGGTCCAACATCAACAACTATAGGTGGAAGAGGCAGAGTTGCTGCAATGATGTTAGCAAAAATGCAACAAAAGCCTGTTGAAGCTCGTAATAAATTTAACTTCTAAGTTCTTTTAGGCTATTAGCATTATTTATTTTTATTACCTCAGACATTAAGTTAAAGAATTGCCAAATAAATTGGCAAAATGGTAGATGCATATACTTAGACATGTGCCTTTTGGCAATTTGTTAAAACGTATAATCCAATGTGTGTGTAGAAATTGATAAGAGTAGAAAAAATCCTCATTTTTTTTTAAATTTGTGCCATAAATTGTTTAAAATAATTCAGAAAACAATTAAAAAAATGGATATTAAATTAATAACTTTATCTACAAAAATCTTGATACAAAATAAAATGTAATTTCTACATATTTTATTAAATTTTATACGAAATTTGTATAAACCTCACAAAGAATTATGTTTCTGGAAAACATTCATAATTCAAACTAAACAAATAATTTTTCACCTGTTATATCAAATATTTATTACTTTAAAAATTGTAAATATTAATTTATACAAAAATAAACTAATGAAGAAAACTTTTAATGAAGTAGTTAGTGCAATTATTTATGTTGACAAATAGGCACTTGGTCATTAGAATATTTATTTATTAAGGTATTTAATATACAACCTTATATTATTGCAGCTGCAATATTTACTCCAGCAGCTGATTCAAGCCCTAAACCAATTTCTGGAGGTGCAGGAAGAGGAATGAAGTTTTTACATAATCTGTGAGTATTGTTTTTTATATTGACAAGCATTTCATTATTATTTATCTATTATGAAACTCACTAGTATGTTGCGTATTATGTCAAATATGAAGGTCTCATACTGAACATCTGTATTGGGAATGAGGGCTCAATTGTATTAAAGTATTTTTTTATAAAATTGATTCTTATTGTGATATTATGCATGGCTATTACCTATACTAGATTTGACAAATTACATACCCCAATGTATTAAATAGATATTCAATATTTACTTTTGTATGTTAATTTAGTAGGCAACAGTATGTCTAATACAGTGTGCTTCTAACCCTTTACACGCATATGTACAGTATAAGCCACTAAAGCCTTTTTAGCGTTTCGCTCATATGCCTGCTCTCAGCCACCACAGCAAGGAACTATACAAATCGTAAACTATATTCATGCATGTATCAGATTTCACTTTTCTTATAAGAACAGTAATGCCTAAGAAACCTATTTACGAACTAATACAGTGCTCCAGCGACTGGAAATAACGAAATCCAATCTAAACAAATATTGTTACCCAGCTTACTCCCTGTATGTAATCTGTCCCTGCTCTATCGACGGAAATTAATTCTGAGCAAAGGGTTAAATTTTAGATTTTCATGCTATTGATTTGATAGTAAAGGTAAAATATATGTTAAAGAATAGAAAAGAATATACTTAATTGTACACACCATGAAATATAAAACATATTACATATAAACAAGATCCTAAAATTAGGTAGTACAATGGGCGGCCTTATTACTTAGAGCAAACTCTTCCAGGTAACTTTTGGATGGAAAGAAATCACAAATGATTAAAATCTGATAAGGTGTGGACATAAATATATAAATAA
>JAOCPS010278312.1:0-13219 GCA_025505425.1 Graphium colonna | reverse complement strand
AAAACTAGAAAAGAATAAAAACTAAGTACTCTTCTTCGTTTTTGCTTTTTCTTTCATTAAGTTAAGTTGAGATAAGTTCTATATGTATTTTTTTTTATATTTTAAATTTCAGGTTAAAAAAAATTAAAATAATTTTTGTTATTGTTTCTAATTTATCTACTATGTAATGTTTGCTTATACTCTGCCCCGATGTGAAATTGGTAGTTGACATTGATTTTTGAACTGATGCCCACGACACAGACAATGCATAGTGTGGGTGTCGTAAGATTAATGTCACATTATGTAAATAAAGAATAAAAAATATAGAATAAACTCTTTCCGATATAACCTCCTATCCCTTGTACATTTCATATTTAATATTCCACAGCTGCTTCATAACGAATGGTTTATTAAGAATTTATCCAGATATTCTTCATGTTTTATAAATAAAAAATAATGTTAAAATCTTATATTCTATAAATTAGTGTTAAAACTAGTTTTAAGAAAATCATCTCTATTAATTTCATAACATTGCATTCCACGGGACTGTAACATCAAGTTAATTCATAAATGAGAAGAATTTTTGAATTTTAGCCAACATTTTCACTAGGAAAATATCATTTAAAATTAGGCATGGGCCGTTTCACTGTATTTTCACTTGCTATCGATTATATAACGTTATCGCCACCTACAATGAGAACTTTATATAACCGATAGCAAGTGAAAAATCACTGAAATGGCCCATGCCTACTAAAAATACGTGTAAACAATGTTTTTAATGAAGACATGTTTATTTTCACTAAAAATTACAAAAATCGACTACAAACTCCTTAAAAGTGTACTTTCTAAACATCTTCTATGTTATTTTGATTATAAAAACAAACTACTAATCTGATTTTTATAAAAAAAAAGTATGACCATTGAGGAAGTGTACTCTATCAAATAAAAAAAATTCAAATCAGTTCATAAGTGACTGAGATATATGCGAACATTTCTAAATTTAACATTTCTAAACATTTCTAATTTTTAATTTTTATTTAAAATACAAACTGATGATTTTTTTTTCAATTTAAGAGAATATTGATGAAGAATGCTGTATCATATAAAAATAGAATTTTTGAAATTGGTTTATTAATGACGGAGATATGCGCATCGATTAACCTAAAAACTTTATAGGACTATTTTGGAAGAATACCATTTAAGATAAAAAAAGAATTTTAAAAATCGGTTCATAAATGGCGGAGATATGCGCGAACGTACATAAAAAAAACAAACATTCGAATTCAGAACCTTCCTCCGTTTTGGAAGTCGGTTAAAAATTAGTAATTTTTGTCATCAAATAAATGATGAAAACTTCAGACCTTGATCAGCTAAATGAGCAATAAGTATACATAATTGCATTGCTCTTTTACATTCTTTTCTTTTTAACGTCATATGTGACAATCAGGCAGAAGACAATGCCAGAAATAAATCATTTGAAAGAATTACACAAACATTATCCATCTTTATTCCTTTTTTTGCTCTTGTCATTATTATGACTATAAAACATATCTTTAATAACATGAATATAAATAAATAATAAATAAAAGACTATGCGAACATATGGTTGGTTATTTTGGTAATGTTTAATACAAGTTGAATTTGAATTTTTGTGTTTTCGGAATACAACGTGAGTGCTATTGTGTGTAAAGTTATGTCACCTTCAATTCAATAAACACAAAATAAGTTGAACTCTGACACGCTCCGATTGGCTAACGCAATGTGAAGGTACTTACATATATTTACTTATCAATTTCCTATCTTTATTTTAAGGTAGAATTATTAATTCTAGAGTAATTTTTTCCTTCTGGGACACTTCCTATTTTATATATTTTTTATTGGTAGAGAATATTAAGGCGGGGTTCTCCCAGAAATGTGATTTTGTAAACGATTTTATTTTGTAATACTAAATTATAAAAATTTAAAAAAATATTTGAGATCTTTTCTTAGTTCCGTAAAATAAGCGTCTGTGATGGTGTGAGCGATGTCGGTCACAATATTGTCAATATTATACGACAAGATTGTTTTTTTCGCAAAATCAACGATTTTACGGCACCATTCGCTCCCGCTCCGTTCCGACCGCACCGCGGCTTGTGATCGCTGTCCTTGTCATTCCGAGGCGTTTGAGGACGGTTCTTTCTTTCGCACACGGATTGGCAGCATTAGCATTGTACGCTTGGAGAACCTCGCCTTAATTCATTAGACCCGTGTATAGCGAAATTTCTAGGAAACATTTAATTTTCTTGAAAAAAAATATAAAGTTTGTAATTTGTATGGAGAGCCGCCAATTTTGACACCCAATGGCGAGTGTGTAAATTACATATACAATACATTTACAATAAATAGAAGAGATTTTTCCTAGAAATTTCGCTTTACACGTATTTATTTAAATATACTTTTGTACCAATTAATAATATTTACAGACCAAAGTAGGAAGTGAAGGAATAAATTACCAATATTAGTGTCCCTAGTACTTAAATTAACGAAAAGCCGGGACTTTATCCCAATAAATCAGTGACTTAAAAGGTACTTTAAAAAAACTGATCTAAGTCATACAAAATATTTTATTTCGCGTGAGATTTTTTGAGGCCATTACAACAATAAAAATTTACCACCAGGTCAGAAATTAAACCTGTCCAGAAAAGAACTAGCAATAAACTTTGCGGCCTTTTTTCAACAGACTTCAAAAGGGGAACGTTTTAAATTCGATTGTAGATTTTTTTATTTTTTTTTAAGTGTATTAGGATTTGTCTGCAAGTTAATTCAAAGCATATAGTTACAAGGTATATCCTTTTAAATAATTATGATGAAATTATTATTTATTCCCATATAATTGTCATAAGAATTAGTCACGCAGTTTATTTTTTAAATCAAAATAACTAACAAAAATGTTTCACGGACGTTCGGTACAAAAACTTTGAAGTCGGTTTCGGTGTTTTGTGTAGAAAATTATTAATTAATTCATTCAATAATTATACAGTATTAATTCTTTGTATGGTATACATACACATTACGTTGACATACATATGTATTTATTATTATATATTACTTGAATATCAGTTTATGATAACAACGTATTTAGCACAGCAATATATATAAACTGTATTAATACTGGCAACCAACAAATGTTATCGCTCCCAGAACCACCCTTTTAAAAAGAGAAATCGGACCTGGCTCTGGCACAGATAATTTAGGCAGGGGCCCCGCAGAGGGCACAAAAGAAATAAAGTAACGCTCGGGGGATTTGAGCCGAGCGCGGCAAAAACAGCGAAGGGTAAACGAACATAGACGAGGGTTTGCATTATGTTTTTTTTGATCGTCCCTTTTAATACGCCCCGTAAATTTTTGTATACGTATACCGTTGCAATGGCCCTTTATCGCTTACAAGGTTATTTTTAACACTATACCTTTTACAGAAGCTAACAGAAATAGTCTTCAAACGCCTCAGAAATCTACTTTGGTTGCATGTTACTAACTAACTACCGAATCGATTATTCAAAACACTTTGTGAGAAAACTCTTTCAAAAAATTATTTTTAAAGAACGCACATAAAAAATAGAAACGTAATAATTGACAACCTCCTTCTTTTATAAAAATAAACAGTAAACACTTTACAAAATCTATAATTTCACTACATATATTAAAAACAATGTTTTTATGTTAGCCTGTGTATTGGCTTAGTATGATATTTCCGTGTGATTAGTTTCTTTGTGTTTTCTCTCATTATTCCCCAAAATGATGTTTTTTTGTATGAAATCGTTTAACGACTGCTAGGTAGAGAAAGGCCAACAACATAACAACAGCCTATTCTTATTTACATTTTATACCGAAATATTTTTTTTAAACCGATTCCAAAAAAGAAGGAAGTTCTCAGTTTGTCAGAATCTCTTACGTTTTTTATCCGACTGCCATGGATGGGTTATGTTTCTCACGCGTATTTTATATGTATTTTTGTAAATTTCGCAATTATTTATCTATTTTCCTGAATAACTATTAAGATTGGACAGATTTTAATGAACCTTTTGTTAAAAAAGGTGATCCCATGGTCATCAGCTTAGACTTATTATACAGCTATTGACAATTGGTATTTTGTAAATGATATCTGCACTCAGAAAGCATGATCTATACTAATATTATAAAGCTTAAGAGTTTATTTGTTAGGTTTAACGCCCTAATCTAACTACTGGACCGAATTATATAGAGGAATGCTTTAGGATATATAACATCACGCTATGACCAAAAGGAGCGGAGCATCAATAACAAATGTTGCAAAAACGGGGAAAATTCACAGAGGTGAAACCGCAGGGCGCAACTAGTTAACAATATATGCACTAATTGTTCGAAAAAGCATTACTCATAGCAGAACTATCAAAACCTGCCTCTTTCATGCTATCCTTTCCCACCGCGATATCAAGTCGTAACATAAAATTTAAGCATAACAGGTTATTTCGTCAAAAAACTTGCGATCGTTTTCGTAAACTATGATTAATATTAATCCAAAGAGATATCGAAAATTTGTTTATTAATATTAACACAAATTACTTGTTAAATTTGTACTTTTTATAAATATTCTACTATTTAAAACATTCGTATACAAATAAAGAAGGATTCGAAATGTGTAAGTTAAAATAATTCTAAGAACAAGCCTTATTAATATTCCTTAGCAAGAAAAGCCCCGCTGTCGGACTTAGGATTATTTCTCTTTTTTGCCTCAAGGTCAGCGTGTTGACTCGCTTGCGATAAACCGCGCCAACGTGCCCACGCCAGTTGTGAACGTACGTACTGTTGAGAAATATAGCAGAAATATTTCAAGAGATGGAACGAGCAGCGCCATCTATTTTCAATTATAGAAGTTATTACTTTTTTAAAATGTACTTTAAAGAGTAAATGTATTATTATGTATTGGCATTAACAATATATTTATTTCTTATCAATTTTTTTTTAAAACTGAAATTGACGTAATATTTGGTTGGATTAGAAGCCGACCCCAAGTAACTTGGGGAAAAGGCTAGGAGGAAAGAAGATTAACAATATATTTATTTTGAGAATGCTAATTGTGATGCGATAATAGGCTCTTTTTATTTCTCATTGGACGTCATGAATAAAAAAAAATCCTAATAGTGTTTTTAAAGCTGTACCATTTCTATTAATACCAATATATTGTAATAGTTCTCTAATAATAAATAATCCTTATTTCTTTATAATTTGCGTGACTATAATCTAAATCAATGTCACTAATACCTTGATATACGTGTATTGGTTAGCCATATAATTTAATACGATTTTTCAAAACTTTTATTCAAATTAGTTTTAAATATTTCGTTAAAACATCATCGGAACAGTTTTGTTCCTTTTTCTTTTTTTGTGTAAACGTTAGTGTAATGGGCCGTTTCAGTGATTTTTCACTTGCTATTAGTTATATAACGTTTTCATTGCAGGCAACGATATATAACATGTAGCTAGTGAGAAAACAGTGAAACGGCCCATGCCTAATGTCAGGTCTACGGCTTGTGTTGCAAGAACGATCTACAAATATATATTTGACACGCAGATACAAGAGTTTTTAAAGGTGGTAGAGCATAGCATCTTTTTATAGCTTTTGCTGCACATCTACGACCTCTCCCGCCCGGGGAAGTACCACCGTCCTCTATAAAATCAGCATAAAATAAAGTATACATGACTTTGGGGATGCCGGATGGCCACGTCTACCATTTTCTTTTCCCAGTCCTTCCCTCACCAAATCCTGAATCCCGACCCCATCCTATCCAATAAATATATTATATTCAATTTCCCAGGTTAACAACGCAGACGCAACTCTCCGGATGTTGCGTGTGCCTATGGGCGACAGGATCGCTTACCATCAGATGAAACGTGTGCACGTTTATAATAAAAAAAGATCCGGAACAGTAATCTGTAGGCCAAATAAAATAGCGTAGTGGTTAAGATGTTGGCTGCGGCGTCGTATTTCGTGGGTTCGATCCTCACCCGGAGGGTATGTTTGTTTGACCTACAAATAGTTATTTCGGATCTCGTTTGTCATTATATGTTTGTAAATTTCCCTTGTATTAAATATAGATATTATCACAAAGGCAACGTCTTTAAAAAATTCCAATTGGAAATCGAACCCACGACCTGTAACGCCGGAGCCAACGGCAAAGGAATTGCACTAACCGGTCTTCAACCTACTGTAGTATTAAAGGATTCTACAATACAACAAAGGTTAAGCTGGTGCGTTGTCAAGCCTGGGGTTAATCCTCAACTGAACCGAGATTTTTTATTTGAACTTGGTATCCCATATAAATATTGTCCCCGTAAAATACCTATAATATAAAAAAAGATCGAACAATTTGGCCAATATATACAGGAGAGTTCAATACTTTAAGACTTTACATGTAGGGATCATAAAAAATGCAAAACTAACTTCAAACGCCTTATAAGTTAACGTCCATGATAAATCTTTTACAGTCTTTTTTATTTAAAGATGAAACTTTTAGACCGATTTCACCACCTCGTGTCTAAAACCTTTCTAAAAAAAAATCGGTTCATAACCTGCTGATAAATCAGGGCACATACAAAAAATCATACAGTCGAACATATAACATCCTCATTTATTTAAGTCGCTCAAATTTGTATGAAACCCTTTGTATGTGAAACCTACTCGCACTTGGCCGTATTGCTTTTAAACGAAATGAAGGTTACATAATAATATGCATAACCTCTTTTGTACTTCTCTTTTGTGCAAAATTTTATGACAATCGAATTAGAAGATATAACATAAAAATGATACAAACAAACCAATAATTTCTGATTTATATTATTATTTCGAATAATAAATGATACGGTAACGATAAGATAATATATCAAGATACATAAATCGTATGAATAGGCATTAAAGACGAGAAATATTCTATGATGTCCTTGAACGACGAAAGTAGGTCAGCGAAGTAGGTCATTGGCACGGGGGTAATGGATCTTCGCGCCAAATACGTATTTTAAAGATGGCGTCAGCTTAGTAGAATCAATTTCTTTTTTCAGTTCTTTCATAAGATATACTTATTAGTGATTTTTGTACGTATCTAATTATGGGCCGATATTAGTAAACTATTTTAAATAATTAAATTATTAACCAACTTCAAATAGATGAAAGTTCTCAATCCGTCCAATGTTTGTTTTTTATGTACGTTCGCGCATATCTCTGCCATTTATGAATCGATTTTAAAAATTATTTTTATCTTATAGGGTATTCTTCCGGAACGGTCCCATAAAATTTTCAGTAAAATCGGTTCAGTAGTATTTTTTTTTAAGTCGGAATAACAAAATTGGTTTTATGTATATTTGCTCGTATCTCCGACATTTATCTACCAATTTTAAAAATATTTTTTTTTTATGATGGAGCATTCTTATTACTATAAGCAGAGTTTAGCTTTATGGCAGTCTCATAAAATTTTCAAAAAAAAAAAATCGGTTCATTAGTTTGTTTTTTAAATAAAAATAACAGAATTTAGAAATGTTTGGACATATCTCCGGAACTTATGAATTGGTTTGAAAAAATGTTTTTTTTATCCGGTAGGGTCCTACGGAATTTTTATAAAAATCGCATTAGTAGTTTGTTTTTAAAATCAAAATAACAGGGAAGATATGTTGAATCGGTATTTATAATTTTTTGTGAAAATAAACTTGTAAAATATAATGTACCGAAGTATCCAAAACCCTAATTTTAAATACAGCCGATAAAATCTGAGTGTAATTTCCGGTTCCAGTACCAATATCATTGTTAGTCAGTTCACTGAAATTTTATATGCTTATATAGGGGAGATCGGGGTTGATTTCAACATTTTTATTTAATTTTTAAATTAAACAACTTTACAGATTTTATCGCGGTTTATTTTTAAATATTCCAGCGGAATCTACAAAAATCATTAATTTAATAAAAAGGGGCTTGTAACTTTATACCAACTGCTGGCTTTTACAACATACGGACGAAGTAAGTTGTTTAAAAAAGAAAAACATTGTTTTCTTACACTTTTCATCGATAATAGCCAAATTTTCTTCGAGCAAATCAAACAATAAACAAATATGAGATATTTTTGTTTTACGTTGTTTTTAATTTATTACAAAAAAAGTTTAATAATGTCATAGTAATAATAATATAACGCTTTTCTATTAAAAACATTAAAGATTTTGTAAGTTCAATCTCATAATAGTTATTTTATTAAATGACGTGGCCCTTCTTAGGCGCTTTGCGTTCTTGCAGACCAGTGGTTTCCAAACTGGGCGCTAGCGCCCCTCGGGGAGCGTTGAAACAATTGAGGGCTGAACTTCTCGCATTCATTCAGGACAATGGTTTAAATTGGAAAGAGGATTATTACTGCCTCCGTGGTAATGAAACTGAAGGTCCTGCTTTCGAATCCTGATGCGAAGAATTGTTTTTTTAATTGTAATAAATACTTATAATTATATCGGATTCCTCGCCACGTAATCTTTATTGGAGAATTATTTTCGCAATGCTTGCTCTTTTTATGATTGGATTTTTTTACGCTTATCACCGCTTGTAAAACCACTTGAAGCTCTTCTGACATTTTAAGTGTCTATAGGCGACAACGTTTTGACCTATTATTTATTTATTTATTTAATCTTTATGCACTAAAAACATTCACAAGGTGGACTTAATGCCTAAGGCATTATCTGCCAGTCAACCTTTGGGTAGTACAGAGAATGAATGGCAGGTGCACAGAAAACAAACTCCAAATAACTAAAACGGTAAAACTCAGTAAGAACAATAAATCAAAAAATTTAACCGATGTTATTAACACACACCCGCGTAAATAGATTACGTTAAAAGTAAGCTAGATTGACGTAAGTTACGTGGAATATATATATATATTTTGAAACGACGAAGAACGAAGAGACGTTTCACCTGATCTTATGTGATCCCGTATGGTATGCTCTAACATCTGGAAATATAATAACTATGTGCACATTTTTTTAGAGATGATTGTTGGTTATAACTATTGTAACATGCTGTTGGTATGTGAAATTTATAGATATTAGCGCAATCCGGCGATTAAATCATTTTTACTTCAAACGTAAATTAAAAAAAACTTTTTCTGTGCTGCATTTTACCATGCAATAGCTAGTTGCTGTTGTTGAGTGACTCAGCTGATAACAATGGAGACCATTATAAGATTTATCGAAGGAAAAGTAAAGCTATTGCCAAAGAAAATGATCGCTGTATGCAAGAGGCATGTTTGAGTTAGCGCGTTGTACTCAAGAGGATAATGTACTATCGTAGCACTTGTATACTAACAAGTTTATTTTTGCAGAAAATTAGGAAAATCAACTTTATTTTTATTTCCTTTTTAAAAACCAAACTCCTAATCCGATTTATATAAAAAAAATTGTGGAACCATTGTGCAAGTGTAACCTATCAGATATAAAATATTTTTTTAAATCAGTTCATAATATGCGAAGATATATATGCAAACGTTCCAAAATTTTGTTATTTTTATTTTAAAAACAAACTATTGAACCCATCTTTTATGACTATCTACGAAGAATGCTTTTATCATATAAAAAAAGAATTTTCGAAAACAGTTCATAAATGACGGATATAAAAATAAATATTACCGATTAAATTCAATTTTGTTATTTTGATTTAAAAGTAAAACTACTGAACCGATTTTCATATAAATTTTACTGGAGTATTCCGGAAAAATATTCCCTTTAAAATAAAAAAAGAATTTTCAAAATCGGTTCATAAATGACGGAGATATGGGCGAACGCACATAAAAAAATATAAACATTCGAATTGAGAACCTTCCTCCTTTTTGGGGTCGGTTAAAATTGAGTAACGTATGGGAATTACTGTTGAAAGACAATCCATACCCAACTTTGTGTTCTCCTCAACAATACAGGGCCACCAAGAAATGCCATAAACAATGACATTATCTATAACTTTTTTTATATTGAAATTGTATCATGAATGAAGTGACTGAATCACTTTATAGAAGCCTTGACACGAGATTTGAAGGTCCATCATTGGTCACCAACTGTAACCACTTGATAGTCATGTATGATTGTGGTTTTTTTATTATTTTTTTAGGAGTTGCGGCGAAATGCTGAACAGCGATGAAAACGACCGTCAATACCCGTCTGGACAACCGTGCAGTACTGGATCCCAGGTCTGTATAAAAATTTTGTTGAGTCTTTTTTTTTTGTTATTGACTAGCTACCTCTTAATTCAATGAGTAAAATAGATATATAAAATAGGCATTCATATTTGGCTTAATCGGCGTTTCAATATAAAACATATTTCATAATTTATGTTGGACCTTTACAAAAATAACTGTGAAAACCGCATCCAATTTCACGCATTAGTTTTAGTGTGATGCGCGTACAAACATACAAACAAACAGACAGACAAAAATTAAAAAAAATAAATGTTTTGGCTTCTATTACTGTTACAAAGACAGCTTATACAGACATCGGCGAGTTACAATTTTATTATATGTACAAATATAGGACTTTTATCGTGGTTAGTGGTGTAGGTGTCAATGCTTTAGAAACTGCAGGTCGGGGGTTCGAATCCCGCGGGGGTACAATGACATTGTTGTTGCTGTTTCGTGGTTGGGTTAGGACAATGTAGGCTGATCACCCGATTGCCCGAAAAGTAAGATGATCCATGCGTCGGATGGGCACGTAAAAAGTCGGTCCCGGTTTAGAACACCTTTGACAGTCGTTAAAGGATGTCAATGTCTTCAAATATCTTGAAAACTAATTCATATTTGAGTTGCGGAAGTCAGATGCGAATCGCTTTGAATAAAAACTGATATTCAGGTAATATTTGGTTGGATTAGAAGCTGATCCCAAATATCTTGGGAATAAGGCTAGGAAGAAGAAAAAGGGTGAAATCATAAGTCAAGTTAATGACTCATGAATCTGTAGATATTGTTAGCCAAACTATTTTAATATTGTTTCCAAGACTTACGCGAATATTTGACATTTTAAATTAAACAACTTTACGGATTTTATCTTGGTTTATTTTTAAATTTTATCACCCGACGTTTCGAACCCTTTACAGCATTCATGGTTACGGGTAGTCCTACCCGTGACCATGAACGCTGTAAACGAAACTAATATACTATTTTTTCGCCGTCTGAGGAAACTGGGGTACCCACTAAAAACCCACGTTACATCGTCTCTGTCGCATTGCCGGAGCCACGAAAACACGAAGACGCAATCTTCCGCGACTCCGGCGTGACCTATGTCTCTTCAGGCTCCTAATTGAAGCTGTGCTCGTGATGATACCCTGTACTAGCTCAACCCAATTAATCCAAACGCGCGCACTGCTAGGAGAAGGTCTCCCCCGAAGATGCTCACCCCGGACGATATGCAATATTTCAATCACAAACATCGAATGGTTGGTTGCGTCAGAAAAACCTATTTTTCATTTATAATAAATTTTCACATGCTGTATAGCTTACTACCCTACTTACTATCTAACGATGCTTACCATTTAAAAAAAACAACACGTTGCTTAAAAACAGCTGTTGT
Source organism: Graphium colonna (assembly GCA_025505425.1). NCBI lineage: Eukaryota > Metazoa > Arthropoda > Insecta > Lepidoptera > Papilionidae > Graphium > Graphium colonna. Next base: position 1,648 of record JAOCPS010278312.1, on the reverse strand, counting down.
TTTTTTTTTGATGTGAGCAACGTTTAGATCCTTCTTACCACTTAGTCTGGCAATTCTTCTGGCCACGTCGGTACTATATACCTCCCACTAACGATTAAAACAATGTTTTATATGCAGGGACACTAGCGAGCCACTTTTAATACTCGAGGATGTTAAATGCTGAGATTATATATGAAAAATAAAAGTAGAAATAAAAATAAAGATTAACTAACTACTGAGTGAACCTAATTGAAAGTTAAATAATTGATTACGGAACGCGAACATCCTAACAAACACGGTGCAGTCGGTGGTCATCTTCATGTCGATGAACTATGCCGCTCGTCCTAGTTGCACTTGGTAGCTGCCGGCATACATTCACTCTCCATTTATTTGTTAGAAAATTTGGTCGAAAACTATGCCACTATTTTGATGACATATAATGAACACAACCGAGTACCGAGTGCTTTTCTTAAATATCAATAGTGAATCATCAATCAGCCTGTATAAATAGTAATATATTATACCATTCGGCTAATACCGAATTGTATTACAAGTGATAGATTTTGGGCGAATCCGGTGGTAAAAAATCCCGCGGATGAACCGGCGGCGAGCAGCTAGCGTATACCTAACGCACGCTTAAAATAAGAATTCAATAACTTGGATGAATTTCAATTTGATTTTTAGTATGACGATTGTGTTTTATTAATAATTACAGATTGTGTACGCTTGGGCCCGCGACGCCCCGAGCCTCCACTTGCCTGTCAACGTCGGTTTCCACGTCGGCAGGAAATCACCCATCAAGTATCTCGTCCTACAAGTGCACTACATGAGTAAATTTCCAAGTAAGTCCCTTCCCCCGTTCCCAAAATTATACTTAAGTGTTTCTAAACTATAACAATTAATAAACACTTCTGGGCAAAGGCTTCTTCTAGACAGAGGGTATAGGGCATAGTGCGCCACGCGGCTCAAGTGCGGATTGGCGGACTTCACATATCTCGGAAATATTATTTCTTTGATATGCAGGTTTTCTCATGATGTTTTCCTTCACTGGAAATTAACGATTTCATTGGTGCCAGCACCGGGGATATCAGGTTCCCCTGGAGTAAACAGAATTGAAGGCGAGCGCCCGGATACCGAGCCACCATTTTTTTATTATTTTTGTTTGTTTGTAAATCCGTCATTTATTAACCGACTTTAAAAGTTCTTTATTTATACAAAAAGATAGATAAGTTTGGCAGTTTTTTTAAATCAATATAGTATAAATATATGTTAAGAAAGTACACTTTTTTTGCGCTGTTATATATGGCGTTAATGGTCGGTTTATTTTAAATTTCTGTGAAAATATTAATGGAGACAATAAAATGATAGCTACTAATGCTAACATTGTGAGCTAGAAGCCTTTTGTGCATATTTAAATATTAAATAAGTTACTATGAATATATTTTTTTAAAAATATATATGTGCTAAGTTTTGTTAATAATCCCATTGTTTCTAAAGATCCGAAGCCGTGGTAGCTCAGTGTCTGGGCGCTCGCCATCAATTCTGTTTACTCGAGGCGAACCTGAGTTCGATCCCCGGTGCCGGCACCAATTAAATTGTAAATTTTCATTGCAATTTTAAGTGCTGATTTACCACGTGCTCTACGGTGAAGGAAAACATCGTGAGGAAA
>JAOCPS010278201.1:0-13219 GCA_025505425.1 Graphium colonna | reverse complement strand
TAGGAATGGGAAAAGAAAAGGGTAGACATGACCATCCGGCATCCCCAAAAGTCATGCATACTTTATTTTATGCCGACAATAATCTGATTACAATTTAACACGTATTCATTACTACCTATTTCTCTATGTATAGAATTTCATGTATGTATTGAAAATTATTAAGGTAAAGTATCCGCACAGATCCGAAAGAAAAGTAACGGATAACATACGGAACTTTTTTCCGAATACGGATATCTGGCACGTTACTAGTTTGTACTAAATATCATCTACGTACTGAATTTAACAGACAGTAAAGCTAGATTACAAGAAGGTGGAAATCATACTGTAATTTTGTAGACAAGTTTTCACGTCGCTGAACTGTTGTAAACTTACATAGAGAGCTCAAAAGGCCAAATATAAAGTTATAAATTGTTTGCGGTATTTAAATACTTCTAGAAATTATGGAACTTCATAAACAGAGTTTGCATAACTCGTCTCAAAAGAACTTAATCCCTATGGTAATTTCAAAAATTTTCATTCCTTACTCTATCTTTTACCTGGTATATTTAAATTAATTTTACCGCAAGAAATAAACCAGACAACGAAAGAAAATTTTCGGGTTACGATTTTTTTTTATTATAACTGTTGAAAAATTACCGCGAGTGCGTGAAACATTATTTGCAAACTTCTTACCCAACCAAAAAATGCTCCGGATTCTATACGATATTTGAAGATTTTTGCAATTAAAGATTCATGACTAAATAAGTCAAAATTCTATTGAATAACTAATTTAATTATTTTTATGTGTGCAATGAGGATAAAATCTTACAATTCTGTAAATTTAAATAAGTAACAAAACAAATGTAGTCGTGGTTCTAAGACTAATGCGAATATTTGAGATTTTAAATTAAACAACTTTTTATCGCGGTATATTTTAAAATTTTATCACCCGACGTTTCGAACCCTCTACAACGTTCATGGTCACAGATAGGGTTTAAATTATGTAGTTGTATTAGCAATATAATAAAAAAATTATATGAAATTCAACTTTATCACAGCTTAATCAAGGTTTTTCACACAGACATATTTATAAATACGTTATTGATACTGAAGATCATCAATGTCTATCGTAAGACATTAAGTTGTGTTGTTCCAAATGTAAGTGTAGTTTGTATTCGTGAAAATAATGTCGTCAACTGTCATCGATACAGGAATAATTTCCTTGTGCAGGATACGTTAATACTATAAACATTAAAAAAAATAACAGCGGCAATAAATGGGCTCATTGTTGACAGTATTGGAAGCAAGGTATCACGCAATAAGAGTTAATGTATTGTTTCTGAGACCTTTTCGAATGTTGGACATTTAAAATAAAACAAATTTACGGATTTTTCCACGGTTTATTTTTTTTTATCTTATCACCAGACGTTTCGAACCTGCCTTTATAAAGAATAAACTACGAAAAAAACCGTAAAGTTGTATAATTTAAATAGATTAAATGTAACTGAATAAGTATATACAGGTTTTAAAACAACCAATATATGTGACACGGGTCAGCCCATCACAATTGCTTTGAACGACAAGTAAAAACTTTAAAAAAAATCGACGTAATATTTTTTTTTAATGTCTAAATTCCTTTTCGATAAACTCTTTATGTATGCCCATTCTCAAAGCGCTTGACATTCACAATGAAGGTTATCCGACACACAAGTTTATTTTCACAGAAAATTGCAAAAATCGACTTCAAAAGCCTTAAAAATGTACTTTTGAAACATATTTTCTCCGTTGTTTTGATTTTGAAAACAAACCACTGATCCGAATAAAAAAGCATTTTTTGAAATCAGTTCATAAGCGGCAGAGATATAGGCAAACAACAATAACATTTTGTTATTAACGGACTTTGGTGAATTTTAGAGGATCATGAAGGAAGAATATCCTATCAGACAATAAATAATTATTAAAATCGGTTCATAAATGACGGAGATATGCGCCAACCTTCCTTTTCTGAAGTCGGTTAAAAATACGTTAGTATCGAATGCACTTGGCCACAATACACACGGACTTTACCTCGAATATCGTAATATAGTCATATGTAATAGAACACTTGCATATAATATTACAACAGTAAGTTAGCAGAAATAATGGATAAGCGAATAAAGGTTGCGATTATATCCGTAAGCAATATTACTGTAAGGGAATTTTAATCACAAACAGACGCACTGAGAACTTAAATAACAATTATGAGATAATTTTCAAAATTATTACTATTTCTTTGTATGCACTTCTACGGCCGTGCTCGCCCGGGGAAGTATGCATGACTTTTGGGGATGCCCGATGCCCATGTCTACCTTCTTTTCCTATTCTTATCCTCTCCAAATCCTTAACCCCGACCCCATTCTATCCAATAAACCTATTATATCTGATCTCCCAGGTAGACAACGTACTCGCAACTCTCCGGATGTTGCGTTTGTCAATGTGCGACAGGATCGCTTACCATCAGGTGAACCGTCTGCTCGTTTGTCTTCCTTTCAATAAAAAAAAATCTACGAAATACCTACTAAGCGTATTATCTCTTATTATATATACAATTTGCTTCAAAAACGAGCGAATACTTTGTATTGGCTTTAAACATTTCTTAACCTATACTTTGTTATCTAACCATCTATAAATTTGAAAAAAAAAATGTTCGCACACAAATAGCGAAACCGACTTAAAATGCAGTAGGTGTGAACGTTCGTAAAAATCTCTTTTTTTAAAAAATAAACCTTTCTAATTTTCTTGAAAATTATATGCGATCAAGTTGCAATTATATCTTTTCAAATAAAGAATTTTGAAAATCGGTTCATACGTTGCGCAGAAATCCGGACACATACATACATACAACCTATTTATATTTTCACAGATAATTACAAAAATTGACTTCAAACTTAAACTTTACTTAAAAAACATATTTCATCTATTTGGGTATTAGATAAAATATTATTTTTTATAATCAGTTCATAAGTGACAGACATATGCGCGAACATCTCTAAATTTTGATTTAAAAAACAAACTACTGAAACTATTCTAAAAATTGTACGGGACCCTTTTTCGGACCCTTATCAGACATTTATTAAGTCAGTTTATAAATGACGGAATGAATACGCGCAAACATACATAAAAGTTTTAACATCCGAATTGAGAACCTCCTTCTTTTTACAGTCGGTTGAGAAGCGCAAAATTATGATAGTAAATTAATCAAGAGAGTGCAGTAAAATGCTGTGCTAAAATGTATTACACTTTCGTATCGCGACTTGGTCCGGACGAAGTTATCGGCTTATCATAGTCGTGTTGTGTTACTGCATTATTGTTATTTCGCCACACACAACAGCTCACACACATGCTTTACATGTAAACAAGTTTGTGTGATTTCACTGACATAAACACATACAAACGAGTAATAATTTAAGTATCAATTAATATTTAGCTAGCGATTAATAATCGTTCAACTTGCTATTTTTGATTCATAAGTTTAAAATTCAAATTCAAATATTTGAATTTGAATTTTTAAAGGATTGTCACTTCATATAACTGTTTATATTCTATTATTTTATTATTCTATTATTTATATGCAATTTAGTTAAAAAGATATTATCAAAAATGTTTGCTAGAAATATTTTATAATTTATTCTTTTATAAATTACGTTAGGAAAATACACAACATCACAAAATTAGAGACAAATGTAATAGTTTTGAACTCTAGTATCATGATGGATACGGTAATAAATATAAATAGTAAAGTCCCTAACTCACAACTTCCGGTCCAATCTCTTTAAATTGGTAATAATGTATATTTATAAATAAACCCGCATGACACTTGTTATGTAGGTATTAACGTTATCCATTTAACAAGCAAATAACTATTATATTGTACTTTATAACATATTAATAAAGTTATTTTGTAGTATTAATAACAGCGATGTTGTAAATGCGTAATGCATTCATTTACCTTTAACGAGTAATCGTTCTACTAAGTAGCCAACATAAAGTTTTAAATACTAATAAATGATAAATAAGCAACAAGAAAAAAGCTATAGCTATCACACGTGTTTTTTTCAATTAGTTGTACGTTGTCAATATGGGTCAGTACAGTTAAGTACAGTCGCCAAAAAAACTCAAGTGTACATAACGAACATGTACAAAACGGCCCACTGATAACACACGATCTTTTAGCCGATGCGGCCTTGGTATAGCTCGAATGGAATATATGCATACGACTGCGCTGAACTACAGCAAGTGGGTTCTCAGCGAGTTCAGCGCTTCTAATCTAGTTAGCTGCAACCTGACGTCACTGAAGCCGCGCGCGCCGCCAATAAAAAAGTTCAACAAACCTTAAACAAAACTAAACAAACATCGCGTTCGAAACAACGGCGATCGGACGGCGTAAAAGTCGAGTGGAAGGCATGAACTCTCTGTAATTAACCTGTGCTCGACTCGGCTGCAACGCACGTGCGTAGGAACGTAGTTACAGAGTACTTTTCAGCGGTGCACACACGGCGGGACGGGAGCTCGCGTGGACGCGTGTACCGCGCGCGCGTTCGGAATCGTCTGACGCGGTCCGCTCAGCCGCGGCGCACCTCCCTGCGCAATAAACACGGACGCTCTCCTATTGTCGACGAGACTGTACCCTACGTCACAGTTGCAGGAGCACCGGTGCATTCTGAAAATCCTAGTTTCACAGCGTTCCTATGCTTACAACGATTGCTTGGTGTATTCGTAATGCTTTCGCCTTCAAAAGGCTAATAAATAATTCATGGGCACGATGTACGCATCTATAACGTAATTCACAAGGTAGTAGAGCATAACATCCCTTCAAAATTTTTGCTGCACTTCTACGGAGCACTCGCCCGGGGAAGTACTTTTATGAAGTCGGCATAAAATAAAGTATGTATGACTTTTGCGGATGGCCATGTCTACCCTTATGTTTTTCCAACTCCTATCCCCTCCAAATCCTTAATCTCGACCCCATCCTGTCTAATAAAGCTAATCTATCCAATTTTCCAGGTTGAAAACGCACTCGTAACTCTCCGGATGTTGCAAGTGTCTATGAGTCACGGGATAACTTATCATCAGGAGAACCGTCCGCTCGTTTATCTTCCTTTCCATAAAAAAACCTTAACTTTTTAACAATTTAAATGTAAAATTAAAAATACACTTTGATGATACAACTGCGTGGTCTGTTACTGGTACTGTTGTTACTCGCGTAGACTTAGAGCAAGTCAATGTATACAAATAAACATGGTAAGCCAACATCATTTCAAAAGAGAAACTGCTGAGATTCTCGGCAGCTCTTCTCGGTAGGATCTGCTTTCTGAGCCGGTGGTACCTTATACCGAACGGATCTTTATGTAAAACTTGAGATTTCTTTTTATAAGAGCGCGCAAGCGCCTATTTGAATAAACGTATTTTGAATTCGAATTTGAATGCTTTTCAACACATTTAATACCCTATAATATTTTTCCGCGACTGTACTTAACTATATCAGAGTTTTAAAAACCACCTCCGAAGCCTAATGGAATGGGCTCTTGCTTTGTGAACCGGAGGTCGTGGGTATGAATCCCATGGGGGAACTATAACTTTGTGTTTTTTTTTGTTTCATGGTTGGATAAGGGCAATGCGGGCTGATCACCCGATTGAAAGGAAGATGATCCATGCGTCGGATGGGCATGTAAAACGACTTTTTATAGCTCCTGATCTCTCCGTCCCATCGGTCTACGAGAGTTAAGGAGAGTGCACCTGTGTCTGCGCGTACAATTGTGCACTATAATATCCCCTGCGTAGTTGGCTGATCCATTGGTAGATTGACCGCCGTGACCGAAATTCGGTCAGGAGGATTTTATTTTTATTTGTATCAGAGTTCTAAAATCCTTGTATGCACGAATATATTGAAGTAGAGGCTGCAGTGTTGTTGACATTATAATATCAAAAGCGATTTAATACTGTTCACGCAGTCGTACATAACTAAAATAACGTTGAAGGAGTCTGTGGTACTTTAGAAACTAAAACCGGAAGTGCGCTCGTCTGTCCAAACTCTACGTTATTATTATATTCTAATTTGTTCACCAATGTCTAGTATTGCGCTTTGTTGTTCTGTGCCTAATTTTCAGGAGTAGCGTAGAGTTCCCAGCTAAACTTGTAAAACAATGTTATTAAGTATATACTAATAATTTTAGCTCTTCCCTTAATATTTTCCCTATTCAGAGCTGCAGACACAGATACAAAAAATGAGAGATCGATTGTCAAAATTCAACTCTAACGTTGAAGGCATTGTTTCATCAGGCAATATCGTATTATATTAAACGGTGAAACTGAACTTTGTTAAAGATCTGCTGGAAGAGAACTATTTATAAAACCGACATGCAATAAAGTATGCATGACTTTTGGGATAGCCATGTATACCCTTTTATTTTGTCACTCCTTTCCCCTCTAAATCCTTAATCCTGATCTCATCCCATCTAATAAACCTATTCTATCCATTTTCTCAGGTTAACAATGCACTCGTGACTCTCCGAATGTTGCGTGTGTCCAAGGCAACGGGATCAGTTCTTCCTTTCCGTAAAAAAACGCGTATATTTTATGTAAAATAAAAAATAAAAAAGTATACGTCACCCTATATAACAGTCTAGATAAGGCTTCACTACAGTTGCAGTAGCTTTTGGTAACCGCTGACCTGGAATTAGGACCGTAGCATCGACAGTGGTCGATCAATGCCTGCAAAGTATAGTCCGCTTCCACTAAAACCAGTGACGTAATAAACAAACATATTAGCAATAGATCCTTAATGAGGTAAAAAAGTTTACATTAAATTAAAATATATTAAAAGAATAAGTCAGGTCCAGCTCATGTTTTGCAATTTGCAAACAACTTTACGCAATCTGCAAGTCATTTATTTAGCTGTACACACTTGTAGTTGGAATAGAATTGAGTTACATTGCATCAATAATATGTTCTGTTTAAGAAAATAAAGGACAATTCCTAAAAGTGGTACCAAAAAGTCTCATGCATGAAGATGAAAATTATAGATTAATTACGGCCATATTTTTACAACATTACGCTCCATAGATTTAATTTTTAAAGTGGAAATTTAATATCAGTGTAAAAGTATGAATTTTGCTTTACCTACCATGACATATACACATTTAGTCCCAGAGATGTAGAACGCAATAGAAACTGTTTTTCATGAATCGATTTTTCAATTCTATCAAATATATCCGAAACACGGGTTACCCATCTTCCTTACGAAGACAATTCTGTAGGGATTAATATAATAAGTCTAGTTTCTAAAAAAAAATATTTGAACTTGACATAACTTGGCACTGTATGCCATATAAAAATGGGCACTGTCCTTTCCTTGACTTATTTTTTTTTTCTCTTTATTGAATAAACTTTAATTACATAAAATCATACAAATAGCATTTGAAAACCACTAAGGTGCAATGTTAAAAAGAGTTATTTCATCCATAGTACATAATAATAAACTTCCTTACAAGTTTAAAACGCAAAAATACATTTTGACAATAGAGTAATAAACGCTTAATATTATTTGTTTTTTTTTTTTATGAACCATTTCCACGTTTCTCCAAAGTAATATTGTTTATTTCTCGGTAATAGGTTTTCGTTGGTTTACACATTCAATTAATATTTGAATGTGCTTAGAATAATTAATCTTAATATTAATGTTTTACTAAACAAATATATTTAAATGTATGTGATGTTGTAAAGATAATATTTGTTTGTCTTAGGTTAACTTTCATATTACAGTGTACAAGTTTAATTAAATCTAATTTATTTCATAATATTTATTAGCAGCCCTAGATTTACACTAAGGGCGCTCGGGGCTAGTGCCCAAGACGGCAAATTTTCAGAAAGCGAAAAAATTTCAAGCATGAGAAAAAAATTCCGTTATTGAAAGTTCCTGTTCTGTTTTAAACAAGCCTAGCTTTTTATTACTTGAACACTTATTACAGCAATACTTTTTAATCATTACTCTCGAACTATTTTGTTATTTTTAAAGAAATTGTAAAATCGATTTTTATAAATAATTATGAGACTTCTATGAAAAAATATCCTTCCAAATTTCGAAAACTTGACAGAATAATTAGCAACAAACATTTAACACACAGTGGAAAATATTAAAATCGCTTCACCTTTTTTAAGTCGCTTAGAAACGGTTATTATTTAAAAATTATTTTTAAAGGGCAGCACTATTATAGTGCCCAGGGGAAGCACTTAAATCCGGACCTGACTATTAGATAGCTTTTTTAGTTCATTTCATATATTCATGCTTACACATAAAATTAAATAGCTGTTGGTTAGTTTCTAAATCCATAAACAACTCTGCCGCTCAGCCTACTATTTGCCTTAAAAGTTTAGTAGTTGTTCAGTGCAGGTATTTGTTAAAAAATGTTGAGAGTAACCCTCGAGATGATGAGATGACCGCCAATTCATTTATGTAATAATAATTTTATGCTTTACAGGTGGCAGAGCATAACAACTTTTCACAGCTTTTGCTGCTCTTCTACGACCGTGCTCGCCCGGGGAAGTACCACAGCCCTTTATAAAGTCGGCATGAAATAATGTATGCATTACTTTTGGGGATGCCGGATGGCCATGTCTATCCTTTTCTTTTCCTATTGCTCGTAAATGTTATGATATGTTCGTAAATTGCCGAGATATGCGCGAACGTACATAATAAAATATATAAACATTCGAATTGAGAACATTCCTCCTTTTTTGAAGACGGTTAAATACTGACAATTATGTAAATCTACAATTTTCCTTTTAAATCTATACTGTTGTTATAAAGCTGAATAGACTGTTTGTTTGTTTGTTTAAACGCGCTAATCTCAGGAACTACTGGTTCGAATTGATTTTTTTCTAATGATCGATAATCCATTTATTGAGGGAGGCTTTAGGCTGTATAACATCACGCTATGGCCAAAAGAAGCGCAGCATCAACGAACAATGTTGCAAAAACGGGAAATTTTCGCATGTAAAACCTCTGGTGGCTAGCTTGTAGCTTGTAACTTATAATTTTGGTCAGATCAGATTATTTACTAAAATGTAACAGTAGCTGCATTATGATTTCAGAATGTAATAAATGTTTTTACATTTTGTAGAAAAGCGGTAATTTTACTTTTTAAACTTCAATCCGCTCGGTCTGTGCAGCGCTAACTGCATTATTTAAGGAGAAGGATTTATTTCATGAATTTTAACTAACAACATTGGAAAATAAAAAGCAAGGGCAGAACTGTAAATCGCATTTTACTGAAAACCGATTAACTTTCAAGTTTCAGGCTAAACTTCTAAGTTTTTATGAAAATCGTAGGCAAAATTGTTGAGATTAAAAAATATATATAAAGTCGGCATGAAATAAAGTATGCATGACTATTGGGGATGCTGGATGGCCATATCTACCCTTTTCTTTTCTTATTCCTATCCTCTCCAAATCCTTAATCCCGACCTCATCCTATCCAATAAACCCCGATCTCCCAAATTGACAACGCACTCGCAACTCTGCGGATGTTGCGTTTGTCTATGGGCGACAGGATCGCTTACCATCAGGTGAACCGTCTGCTCGTTTGTCTTTCTTTCCATAAAAAAAAATCTTATGAAAATTTCTTAATAATTTTTTTGGTATTTATAACATATTGGTAAATGTTTTGAACTTGCAGCCGAAAAGGAAAACTGAATGCTAAACGAGTGAAAGGATCTGCAGATCTGTGTAGGTAGGCTATCAGTCTAAGTGTTTGTCCGTGGTATTGCAACTATATATACGATATAGTAAATATTAATCTATTCAAGGGTTTTTCACTATCGAAACTTTTATTAGATATAACCAACCAAACTAAAAAAATTAACCAACTTCAAAAAAGGAGGTGGGTTACCAATTTGAAGTTTATATGTTTTTATGTACGATCGCGCATATCCCCGCCATTTATGAACTGATTCGAAAATTTCTTTTTTTATCTTGTAAGATATTATTCCGAAATGCTCCCATAACATTTTCGGGAAAACAAAACTTTATTATGTAATTTTGGGCGTACCTCCGTCATTTATAAGACAATTTTAAAAATTATTTTTTATATGATAAAGAATTCTTCATGAATATTTCCATAAAGTTAAAAAAAACGGTTCATCACTTTGTTTTTTAAATAAAAATAACAAAATTTAGAAATGCTAGCATATATCTCGGCAACTTATGAACTGATTTAAATAAAAATCTGACAGTGTATACTTTCACAAAGGTCCTACAATTTTAGTTTAAAAATCGGATTAATAGTTACTTTAAAAATCAAAATAACGCAGAAATGTTTCGAAATTACACTTTAAAGGGGTATTAAGTCGGTTTTTGTAATTATCTGTAAAAATAAACTTGTTTTAATTACAAAGGTTTTATAACGATTTTATAAATTCTCTTCAAATGTGTGAATTTTGAACTAATCATGCTTAAGCAACCAATTTATCCATGTAAATATAAATATTAAAATTCCATCTGAAAATCCTGACGTTAACCGCAACAGAATACGAACCCCTTATTAAAATATTAAATTAATTAATTTCTCTTTATAAAATTATCTAACGATTGACCTATTTTAATGGATTAATATATCTAATATTACTATAAATATATTTAATATATTACCTCAATATTTGTTGTGATACTTAATGAGTATATTTATGTATTATATACTTACTTATAAATATTACATTTTCTAATGTTAAAGTTTAAAGAACACCTACTCTATTTAACGTGATTCCAGAAGTTGTTAAAATTATCTAATTGTTGCTATTCAGATGAAAGATGGTCTTGTATATAGTTTGAGTAATCCCAAAAGATCTGATGAAAATCATAGACTCAACTAATATAATAAATGATCAATTACTCCTTTCCGTTATCAATCCCAAAGTTCCCCACTCCCATAGTTTGATGTCATCTTTTGGAAGTCTATGGACATATATAAAACTCTTCAAATGTCGCGAGTGTGTCCATAAGCCTTCCCTAACATCATTTTAAACACAATGGTAGGGGACAATAACTTTTAGTTGTTTCTTAGCTAAGTTAGGGCAATATGGGCTGAGCAGACTGCTTGATTATCAAGAGAACTCGTGTATATAGTCAGTCTTGTTGCTAATCGTTTAATAAAGGTTTTATAGCTGGGAACAAAACATCGTACACAATCTTTTCGAAAAGTGTAGGAATTGTGCATAGTTTCGAAATGCCGCGATAATTCCTAACATTATGTTTGTCTCCACCTTTATTGTGTGTCCACCTTAATTGGTGATATAAGTGACCTTTTCCAACACGCCGGTATTATACCCTGCCACAAAGAAAAATTAAAAAGACGACTGAGTGGATGTGCTAATTCTTTACTGCATCTCTTTAAAAACACAGGTGGTAAGCTGCGGCCCAACACTTTCGTTTATATCTAATTTTGACAGATATTTATAAATGATTTCAGACGAAAACTTAACTTTGAATAAGATCATTAGGTTTACAATTAATTTGGATATTGTCATTATTTGTATTATGTTCATTTCGAAGACAAATTTAAAAAATAGGGTAAATAAATTAGTTATAGATGTACAATCCGTCCCCTTTTTATCATCAAAATACATTGTGTCAGGTATATGACAGTTACCTTTTTTTTTATTTGATTTTTGTAGTACCAAAAATTTGTAGAGTTCTTAGAAATATTATTTTCAGAGTATCGCAGAAAATTCTCATAACATAACGTTTTAAGTATTTTTTTTATTTTTACGAAGATCAGAAAAACATTTATAGTCACTGTCTCTGCCGTAAACTTTCCATCTTCTATGTGCTTTTAATTTGTTTTAATAATCTTCATTTACCCGGACGAATGCCATAGAGGAAATTTCTCGAATTGTTTTATGATTCTAACAGGAACAAAATTCTTAATTATTTCATTGACTATTTCGTAATATTTTTCAACGGCTCGCACACAATTCCTATCGAATACATCCTTTTACTGGATTTTAGACTATTCTTAATTTCTTAAATCATAGTTAGCATAATTAATAGAATCAGGCGTAACTTTGCGGGAGTCCATTGTATACAATTCTATAAGACCGTTTAATTAGCAATATCTTTTTAATAGAAAAAGTCCCCTAACAACCTGCAATCAAATATGTGAGCGCACGCATAAGCATGCGTAAAGCACCTCCCTCCCTTCCCACACTGCTTGTGCGTGCGCTCTCATGCACGATCATGCAGACAAAATCACAACCAAGCGATAATGATAGCAGGACCATGCAAAATCCCTCACCAGCATGCAGGTTGTTACCCTCACACTCAACGCACGTTTCGCCCCCACAAGCGAGCATCCTGAGGGTGCTCCGGCACCGGTCCGTCAGACCATGACGAAAGTATAAGTGTTCCTAGTGGACTACGGAACCCTAAAAACATCTCAATTGAAACCGGATACACAGAAAAAGCAAGAAAATTGTATGGGGACATCACGTTTGTAACCTTAAGTAAGATAGAATTTAAGTGATTCCCAAAGCTTGATGCAAAGCAAAATTAAATCCATCCAAACAAAGCAAATCTATGCATCAATATCTTTTATTTAAGATAAAAACTAAGACAAACTGGTTGGAAAGAACAGCCCGGCGAACCTTCACCGAAAAACGAATTTCGTTCAAGTATATTTGGCCGTAAATATTACAATGCTATTTCACCTACATTTAAACACCTTCCTATAATTTCTATTTCACTTGTAGTTAAAAGAGAGTTAAAGTGTAGAGCATTATAACTTTTACTGTTTATATTTACATAATCTTCGAGGCACCATCTTACTACATAAAAAAAAACTACAGCTGTTAGGTGAAACATAGGTATTTTTCTGCATTATTCCGTAAAAATATATGATAATATTCTAAGGTTACTATAGAGGCCTTGAGGTCTTCTTTCCGTAGCCGACTCTCCAGCAGAAGCTCAGCAGAAGTCTTCTGGACTTGGCCCTTCCACAAGCGTCTCCGGTTCTTGCAGATAGGTCTACATCTATTAATTAAATGGATATCTTTGTCATCTTACCTTTTGAGAAATTTAAATGTAAAATTAAAAATATACTTTTAAGTAAAGCTTATTATAGCATTACTAAATGCTTTGATGACACAACTGTGTGGTCATAGTACTGTTGTTACTCGCGTAGGTTTAAGAGCAAATCATTGTATACACAAA
>JAOCPS010278090.1:0-13220 GCA_025505425.1 Graphium colonna | reverse complement strand
GAGTTAAACATACTGTATATGTGAATGTCCTGTATGTATTTAGTTGGTAAGCCTTATTAAATAAATAAATAAATAAATCTATGTAAAGCAAATTACATACTTTTATACTTTAAATAAATTTAAAAATCCAATCCATGAAGCGTTATGTCGTATAGAAATAATTACTATACAATCTTGATGCATAAGAATTCTTGGTAGCACTTACGGGCATTGTACTTTAATGACGAGAGCTTCATGCGAGCGATGACAGATTGTTGCAATCGCTCATTCCAAATTTAAGAACCGATTTTATTCAAAATCTAATAACGTAAGGTTAACGACAAAGTCTTTAGTCATGTCGCGACATGACCAAAAACCTAATTTAAAATTGAATAATTTCTTTCTGTTATGAATGGCATTTTATAAATTTTTTGTGGATGGTCTATAAAAACTTACAAAAAAAATGCAGTGGAAAATTATACTATGGAAATGATAGCTGTTACTAATTCGCCGAGCGAATCGTGTACAAATTCAACTGGGGTATATTTGAGGCATGCCTCAAATTCCGGCGTCCCTAGCCTAGTAATGCGATATCGCTTGCCGGGCTTCCCTTGACCGCAACGCCAGGGCTGCCCCGAGGAACCGATACAACCTTTTCGTGTAAGGACAGGTGATTACGCTTGAAATTGTGACAAGTTTCTCTTACTTTGTCAGGTCAGGAGATAAGGCATTTTCGCGTGTGACACTACGAAAATAGTAAGGGAAACAAAGTTTAGTCTGATTTAACTTAAAAGCGAAGCTTAACAAATACTTAAAACTTACGTTTAGCAAATGACGTCACTTCGGTCCATTTTTCTATCAATTCGGGATTGCTAACCCGAAAAACTAAATCGTTCCGGTATCCAATATTAGCTATATTAGACACCCGAAAAAGTTAGTTTTAGATCGAGCAATTACTTGTTTACCGTTTTTCTCAAATGTAACTAACTAAAACGTTGGAATTGATAAATTACTTTTTTCGTGACCGTATAAACCATTAGAAATTCAAATAATTTATCTGACCTAATATTTTTTATAGTTCTTTAATCGATGAAAAGCAACATGCCTGAATAATATTTTCGATTTTAATGTTGATTTTGCTTAGAATCAGTGAAATGGCAGCCCTCGCCAAGTCCCCTTACCGTTAACCAATTGCGGATTGACCGGTACTGGCGGGCCGCAATCCACCGGAGCACGTAATTTTACCCGCTTACGTCAGCTAACGAAATGATCTATCAACTTGGGGATATTATTCCGTTTTTAGTTCTATTTTAAACTAATCATTTCCCACGGTTCCATCCGCGTAATTGTTTCGGATTTACGCCATGTACGTCTGATACTTCAGATATTGTCTCCGGTGTGCATTTGTCCCAAATTATTCAACAGATTTTGCTAGATTGAGTAACAAACATCCAGACATACAAACTTCAGATGACTTACTACTATAGATAATTTAGCAGTGGGTACCTGGTACCGCCTATTGTAGGAGCGTATTAAAGTTTTTTAACGTATTCTATCCAATTTCCCAAGTTGACAACGCACTCGCGACTCCGGATGTTGTGTGTCTATGAGCGACGAGATCCCCTAACATTAAGTGAACCGTCTGCTCGTTTGTGTCCCTTTAAGTAGAAAAAGATTCCGACCCGTGGGCGGGCCACAAATGGCGTGCGAATATTCGCAAAAGTAAATAGAACCACAGTTTTGTACCGCAAGGAATGCAGACCCCTCCGCTGCGGTTCCCGTGGAGGATTGATTTGTTCCGTATCCAGTCATGATCTTCGCCGGCTCGGTTACTGCGCTGCCGTAGAGATTGCAGACGTAGCTATGATATTATAATGTAATATTAAGGGACTTTTAAATTAACACTAGAACTCCGAACCGGTCAAAATGACCGGCTGCATCGTTTATTTATCCCATTGCCTCTTAAGTCTTACTTAATATTTTACGATAATGTCATGATTTTTATTAAATTTGTGTATGGCATAATATTATACATTATTTTGTTTACTTAAACAAAATGACCAGTTGGTTGAAATAGGTGTATGGTAAATCTTCGTCGTTCTTGTGTTAAACATACACTATTTACTGAATTAAGAAAGGCGGAGGTTTTACTTGCTCCACATATTCCATGAGTACCACCCGTCAAAGAGATCTTCGCTATATTCTTACCTATACATGATTGATGAGTGGCCTACGATATTAAAGGAGAGCACTCAGTACTGAATTGTCATCATATTTATGTAATAAAATTAGAAGCGAAGGAGAGGCGGCTGTGATCATCTAGTACGCGCGAAACCGTCGACTTCGCCTCCACATACCGTCTCACCCGGCCACGACGTGCCCGGACGGTCTCCTTCGGCCACGCCGTGCATAAATTATTGTAATTATTTTTTTTATTAATAATATTTTTATTTCTCATATATGATTCTCACATATTACGTCTTAAAGTATTGAAAGTGACTCACGAGACATCCTTTATGTCGATACTACGAGTTTGTTAATTTATTTGTAACGCATTCATGACGGGTATCTAAAATACACGACAGTGATAAAATTTTATACACGCGTTGAACGAATAGGTCCAGCATTACACATCAGCCTACAGACATAAAACGATAAAACGGAGGAATGGAAAAGATGAAAGAATCCCGGAAGAAAATTAAATAAAAAAATATAGACAAAATATACATTACAATGAAAGAATCCTAAACCAAGAACTAGACCTTCTTAAAAGCATTCAAAATCGCCACTCACACGTATGACAACGCTTTTCACCTGTCTCGCTTTAAGCTAGAAATCAGTAGCTGTCAACATGAGGGGGTCAATATGAGGCTATTATAGCTTTCGAAGTATGCAGATGCAAAATCACAATGCTTCAGTGAAAGCTCTGAATTCGCTCACACTGTAAGGCTATGTCTGATGAAAGCAGAGGTCGCGTTAACCCGCGAGTGTGTATATCGCATTCAAACTCGCGAAAGTGCAGGACTGGCAGGCCAGACGAAAGTACGGACTGTGATTGACATTTTAGCCGACTTAAATAAAAGGGGAGAGTTACGTGCAAGAATAAGGTATAGGTAACAATAGTCTTTGAATTAGCGAGAATCTTAATGCATAAATTGCATATAAATATATCGCGATATCTTAAGATGTATTTTTTGCGATGTTTTTCTAAATATGACGTGGTAAAAAGTGGTCGAAATTGATGTCAAACGCCTTAAAGGGGACTTTCATGATATATTTTTACAATATTTTGATTTAAAAAAGAAACCATTCAATCGGTTTTTATGAAAATTTTCCAAAATACATCCTTCCAAATAAGAATTTTAAGAATCCGTTAACATACATAATAAAGATACTTCTTTTTTGTGCATATCTTATTCGTACTATAAATAGTAAGGTTTGTGTTTGGATGTTTGTTAATCCATTACGTAAAAACAGAAGAATGGACCTAGATAAAATTTGGCATACAGATAAATTGTTAGCTAGGTTAATATATTTTATATTATGTGACCTTAACTTCTCACTGCCTCTGACTGGTAGACAGGTAGAAAATGCTGCTAGCATTAAGTCCGTCTATGTACTTTATTTTGTGTAGCTTAAATAAATAGATAAGATGCATTTTGAAGGAATTAAAACAAATGCGCAGCTTATTTTGCATATTTATCCAGTACCGTATTACAAAAAAACCGTGTGGTGTCATGGAACCAGACAGGAAACGAAGATCCTCGTTGTAAAAATATTATTTTCAAGTTCTATTCGAAACGTATTAAGGTAACAACACAAAATGATCTCAACCCCTGTGTTTTGTTATTTTTTTAAAATGTATTATAATAATATACTAAGAAAAAGCTATTTACATGAATAAGATGCAATAAAAAATAATATTTTAATAGAAAAATATGTATAAAAAATAATAATGAATTAAAAAGAAGTAAATAAGTAACAAATTAATCATTTAGAAGTAATCAATTGTTAAATAATTATGTAAATATATAAATAAATAAACAGTCATCCTCCGTAGACTATACATTAGACACTGTATAGCTCTCATACATAGACTATAGATACGATAAATCTTACGTTACGGACGTTTTTTGCCGGTCAGGGTGCCTCCGCAACGCGCCATAAGGAACTTCGTTCCAATATTGCTTGTGCGTCACGTTGCAGGTAGTGGGGTCCGCTAATTGGTTCGGCCTCGCTCGCCCCCCGGCGACGCTTGTTAACCTGCCGCCGATCCCGACCCCAATGCTCTGCGATCAATTGTTTATTTACTGTGCTAAATGCCTCTACGGTCCAGTGGAGTAGGCCTTTACTTTACAAGGGAGATCGTGGGTACGAGTATCGCGAGGTGACAGTGACGTTTTTGACCCAACCTAGTTCGACCCAAAAACCTCACTGTCACCTTGCTGCACTTTTAAAGTCGCGGGCGAAGGGCGCGACCGTAAAAGCTGCACTTTTACGGTCGCGCCCTTCCCCCGGGGAAGTACCACCGCCCTTTATAACGTCGGCAGATAATAAAGCATCAATGACTTTTTGGGATGCCGGAAGGCCATGTCTATCCTTCTCCTTCCCTCAAAATCCTTATTCCTGAGTCCCGACCCATCCTTTCCAATAGACCTAATTTATCGTATTTCCTAGGTTGACAACGCACTCGTGACTCTCCTGATGTTGCGCCTGTCCATGGGCGACGGCATCGCTTGCCATCAGGCGAACCGTCTGCTCGTTTGTCTTTCTTTCCATAAAAAAAGCGGACTAATCAGACGACTACATGAGAATTAAGATGATCCATGGTCCATGCGTGAGAATAAAACGATAGACATTAGGTTAATAGTGCACTCGTGCCTGCACAAATAGTTGTATGGGCCGTAAAATTGTTCAAAACAAGCGCAGCTCTAACCATTACTCGATAAGAATTATAAATTCTATCTTGACCCTGATTGCAGTGTAACAATCTATTCTATGTTAAGTTTACCACTGTAGGTATAGTTTTTCAAACTGTCAAAGTGCGACAAGCATGAAGTGTTGAAATTTAGCAAAAATACCATACGCTTACGTCAGAACGACTGATTTATGTCCTATTTGAATATTGGTTTATGAGACTGAAGTAACTGCTGCTTTTAATGACTATAACATTATTTTGTTATGGAAAGGAAGACAAACGGGCAGACGGTTCCAGGTGAACTGAAATGTTAAGTGATCCCATCGCCCATAGACACACGTACCACCCGGAGAGTTGCGAGTGCGATGTTATCCAGGGAAATTGAATAGACTAGGTTTATTGGAAAAGATGGGTCGGGATTAAGGATTGGAGGGAATAGAAGTGGGAAAATAAAAGGGTAGACATGGCCATCCGGCATCCCCAAAAGTCATGCGTACTTTATTTTATACCGACCTTATAAAGGGCGTTGGCACTTCCCCAGGCGAGCGCGGCCATAGAAGTGCAGCAAAAGCTGTGAAAAATATAGCATTAGCAACAGATGTATTGCTGGTCACACTTCTTCTAAAATTAACAATGTATATTTTGGAAGCTCTAAGCTAATAAGCCAACAGATCTCATTATAGAACCCTGGCCTATGGCCACACAATATTCGAAAAGATGCTAATACGTTGCCTGATTTGGAAATTAAATACTATAGGTTATTGAGTAGGCTGGGTCAGAGGCGTATTAAGGATTCGAAAAGAAAAGGAATGGACAAAGAGAGGGTGGGAATGGCCATCCGTACAACCCGAAAAGCTTGCATACTTTATTATATGCTGGTTTTTTGGACGGCGGTTGTACTTCTCCGAGGGGGCTTAGAACAGTAACAATGCTGTACGAAGGATGTTGTCGTAGATAATCGAATACCTAAGTATTTATCTAATCCTTCAGATGTTGCATGCGAATGCAATAAACTGATCCAAGGAAAACTAAAAACCCTAAATACTGTTAATCATTGAATAAAATGAGCTGCGGCATAAGTTTGCGTGCCTCTCTCAATGTTCTTATACAGCTGAGCAACAATGATCTTGTTAATTTTCTAATTGCAAATTTAAGTGCTGACTTACAACGTGATCTGCGTTGAAGGAAAACATCGTGAGGAAACATGCATATTTAAGAAATAATATTTCGGAGATATGTGAAGTCCATCAATACGCAATTGGGCCGCGTGGTGGACTATGCCCTATAACCTCTGTCTAGTGGAGGCCTTTGCCCCGGAGTGGGACAATATAAAATAGGCTGTTACTTTACTTTACTTTTATACTGTGTAATTTGCGATCGTAAAATAAATATGAAGTAGCAAAGTGATAATATTGGCACAAATTACACCAGGTACATCTGGTTAAACATTATAAAAAGTGTATATTAAGGCGTGTTAAAATTCAACACCTTAGCGTTTGTTTTGTTGTTTCCGTGAAAATTGTTGTTACTTTTATAAATATGCAAAGTCCAGCTAAACAAATTTTTGATCCCTTTTTTGAATTCATGGTTCAAACTGCAAAGTCTTGAAATACAATCTTCTGCAATAATATATATCGATAACTTATTTCGCAAACCAGCTAACTCCACTTTTATCGAAATTTAATGTTGTCACAATTCAACCTGTCTAGTTTCTCTACGCGATGAATTTGATTCTTTTTTGTATTTGCTTTGATAAAATATTACAATTTTTTATGGTTCTCTTGAACACCCTTGGTCGTTAGCTGGTTTCCGAATTAAGGTATCGTCGATATTTAAGTTTTCCACTACAGTGCCGAAATGAAGTACAAGATTTCTGCCGATCCTCTTGCCTTATCTCTGACTATCTGTTGCTCCATTTGCGAATGCACGGTTTTGTATACGCGTTAAGATAAAGTGTACAAGACGCGTGATTGCCACGATACTAGTCTTGTGCGACGTATGTCATTTGTTAGCAAGAATATGTTTTTTTATACTATGTGTTATTAAGAAAAATCCGCAGTGTTGTTATGTTTTAACCGACTTCGAAAAAGGAGGAAGTTCTCGATTCGGATGTTTCTGTTTTTTTATGTATGTTCGCGCGTATCGCCGCCATATATGGATTTTAAAAATTCTTTTTTCATCTAATAGTTCGGAAATTGTTCCATAAAATTTTCCATTCGAAAAATCAGTTGAGTAGTTTGTTTTTTAAATCAAAATAACAAAATTTAGGAATTCTCGCTTATATCTTTACGACTTATGAAATGATTTAAAAATTTATTTTTTATCTCATACTCGTACTTCTAAAATGGTCCCTCATAATTCTTAGAAAAATCGGACCTGTAGTTCGTTTTTAAAATCAAAACAGCGGAGAAAATATATTTCAAAAGTACCTACACTTTTAATGCGTTAAAGTTGGTTTTTGTAATTTTCTATGAAAATAAACTTGCTTATTTCAATAATTAAAACTTATTATTCTGCTTTTTTCTAGGATCGGCTTCTAGCATTCAAATATTACCCCAGTTTTTACACAGAGATTCTGGCATTTGACCTCCGCAACCCATGAATTCGAAGAATGGATTAATTGTCAGGATATTTGAAGGTAGTGAGATACTTTAACGATTGTCAAAGGTGTTCTTTAAATGATCGCTCCGTATTGGCCTGATCTAACATAAAAACAACTACGCAAAGTCATTAGTCCCACGCAAGATTCTAGATATTCTACGAACACTAGGCCAGATGAGAAGCTTATTCATTAAAATAAGTTTCGGGCATAAAAATAATCAAGATCCTATCTAAACGTCTGCTTCTCATATACAAACAATGTATGATATTCCTTTTTTTTTTGCTCCTAGCCTTTTTCCCAAGTTACTTGTGGTCGGCTCCTAATCCACTCAATTATTACCCGAATTTCAGTTTTTATGGGACCTGGCCTCCACATCTCAAATGGATAGAGTGAATTCGAAAGACGGATAATTTTTCAGGATATTTGTATGCACTGGGATAGATTTTTTACCTGCCCATCCGACGCATGGATCATCTTTCTTTTCAGGCAATCGGGTGATCAGCCCGCATTGCCCTAAGCAAACTAAGAAAGAACAACACAAAGTCCTTGTCCGCTTGTACAGCAAGACCACTAGGATACGGAGGTGGTTAAAAGAAACAACGTCTGATATATTCCCTCAAATTTATTCATAACCAAATTATGACATTCTTTTAATTTTCCATTTCTTTAGGGTAGAATAGACATATTTGCAATAAATGGGAAAAGAATTAAACCAAATAAGTCTTCAATAGAAAGTATCGTCGATGTTATTAACGTAAGCAAACACGGTAAGGGTACAGCTGAGTCATTGGAAAGCAGATTTGTGTCGAGAAATTCACCGTTTACAGGTTCTAGCTGTTATCGATTAACCCACATGTCGCCAATTGCTTTGCACTCGACTGTCCAACCCCGTCCGTTGTAACGGTACAGTCGCGCTAATAATCTTAAGGTTATGTCTCTTAAGAAGAGTTTTGCATCTGCACTCGATGCTACTGGCATTAACATTGGCCACAAGAAATAAAAAAATAAAGTTTTTTTTTTTTTAATTTGATTCGCGGTTTTCTTTTAAATTTGAACGTTCCGTTAGATTTTTAACTGACTTCAAAAAAGGAGGAAGGTTCTCAATGCGAATGTTTCTATTTCTTTTATGTATGTTCGCGCATATCTTCGGCATTTATGAACTGATTTTAAAAAATCGATTCAATTGTTCTTCTTTCAAATCGATATAACAAAATTGATTTAATATATGATATGATGTTTGCGTGTGTCTCCGTCATTTATGAACCAATTTCAAAAATTATTTTTTATATTATAGAGCATCTTTCGTGGAAATATTCCCATAAAATCATCGGTTCATTTGTTTTTTTTAATTAAAAATAACAAAATTTAAGAATTTTCGCACATATCTCCGAAACTTATGAACTGATTTGAAAAAATATTTTTGTCTGATAAGGTTCCACAATGATACTACAATACTTACACTACAATTTTTTTGTAAAAATCGGATTATTAGTTTATTTTTAAAATCAAAATAACAGTGAAGATATGTTCCGAAAGTACACTTTTAAGGCGTTTGAAATCGGTTTTTGTAATTTACTGTGAAAATAAACTTGTTAAATTTGAAAGTTCCATTCGATTTTTAGAATCATTATAGATTTGACGCCCTTGATGAATGCTAGTTCTTAGGCGTTTGTAAAGGACTCTTTAGATCTACTTCATAAAAGGAAGGTTTTCTATTGGACTCGTATGTTAGTATGTTGTACATAGTATGTGCGTGATTTTCCCAGAAAGTATTGATCTGATTTGTATGCGTTTTTGCTGTTCGATTGTATATTATTCTGGGAAGCATTTAAGCGTGGTATTATGAAAATCCGGGCAAACGTTTGAAAATCATGAGCTCTTTAAATATAGCAGGAGACCGTGCACAGCCTTCCACACCAACTTATCCATTCTGCGAGAGCTCCATATTAAAACTCGACTTTCAACCCTATGCCTCTGAAAAGTATTGGGATAGTTTGGCCATATATGGCAGGCATAGGAAAGATCGAGGGAACACGACAGGCCGGAGGTCCACAAGATGGCTGCACCAAATCCGCTTAACATCTTTAATTAACATCTACGAAGCGTTCTGAACCGCCACGGACAGAGATAAATGGCGCCACATTGTCCGAAAGAGTGTCTAGAATCTTTAGAGATGACGACCCTTGGCAATGAACAGAAACGATGTGAATAGGGATATGAATCCAAGACAACGTTCTATTATGATTCGATTTTTAAAATTTTAATTTACTTTTTTGCAGTCTTTACGGCCAGACACAAGCTTATGTACTAGAACAGTTTTTTCTTTAGATGTTTGCAATGAATTCCGTGGACCACAATAAACAAAAGTATTTCGCGCTTATCAATTACAGAATCACGCTCGTCGTTAAAGGCGTCAGCGCGGTGTGAAATTAGAGTTTACAAACATCCAATTATTACATAACGCGGCCTACAAACCAATGCTTCGGAGCGAGACGGCACACATAACTACTCGTAATGTATTCCATTAATTAACATTTTTTATACTTCCACATGCGATTGTTTCCGTTGCCAGTGTGTGGCGGTCTTTACTCGTATATCGGCGATACGGTCGCCAGTCTATTTGCGGAATTTCGGACAGCATTGGAACCTTTTTGTTTAATAAAACACATGTAAAATTATATATTTTCAATGGACAGGGAGACGAATGAGCAAAAGAATCCGTCGCCCATAGACACAACATTCGGATAGTCGCGAGTGCGTTGTCAACTTGGGAAATTGGATAGGATAGAGTGAGGGTCGGAATTAAGGATTTGGAGGGGAAAGGAGTGGGACACGAAAAGGGTAGACATGGCCGTCCGGCATTCCCAAAAGCCATGCATACTTTAGTTTATGTCCACTTTATATGGGTATATAGAAACGATATAAAATATACAGAAACCTTAGTGTTTTACCACAATACAGATATATCTGCAATCAAATAACCTAATAAAAGATCAGAAATTCGTCTCTACCTTCAAATATAATTAAATTCAGTAAAATAAAACAAATAGTTCTTCTATATGTTCATAATAAGGAGAGACCGGATAGGCCGCATAAAATGCTCCTTGTACAAGTTGCGTATAAAAACTGGCACGTAGTAAAAACTCCTTAGTGTCGTTCGAATAAAATAAAAAAAAACTCGATTGCCCGTACAAAGCGGGCGGCATAGCGAGCCCTTAGCGGCCCGGCCAGTTATGTCAGTTACCAAATGTGGCCGCCAGGCCTTGGCATTGGGGGAACTCGGTGACTAATACGTGTTTTTTTTTCTGGTTTAAAAGAACGAGCCGTCGATTGAAGTCGTCCGGGTGACATCGCCGGCACTGTAAACAAATAAATCTATAATCAAATTAAAATGGAGACTATCGCGAGTCTCTAAATATAAATAAACCGTGAGAAAAAAGGATTTTGATATTCGAATTAAGAGTAAAAATATTTGAAGACATCGTAGATATTAAAGTCAAAAATCAAACTCAACTCGAAATATTACCGCACCGCGTAAGACCGGGCGCGCACTTGCGACGTTTTACCGCGCGAGATGTCACAAATGACGTCATTCGTCAAAACCGCCAATCAGATGGCATTGCGTTTGTTTTTCGCATTATTTGATTGGTGATTTTGTCGCATTTTGACATTATCACTTTGCGCCGTAGTGCGCTCCCGGCCTTAAGTATAATAATAGTTTTTAATAAGGTTCAGGGGATGAAAAGTTAAATGAAAGCGTAACATATAAACATTGCTTATTTAATGCATGAACCTACAGATAAAGTCCTCCTGGCTGAATTTCGGTCAAGGCGGCCAATCTACTCAGGGATCAGTCAACTGCGCAGAAAATATTATAGTGTGTGCGCAGACACAAGTGCACTCTGTTCCTTAATTCTCAAAGCCACGACTAGGGAGGGATGGTGCGCAAGACCGACTTTTTACATGTCCGCAGATAAGAATTGGGGTCTACAGCCAAGTGTATCGCAGTACATCAAGTGAACCGTCTGCATTTACTACATAATTATTTTCTACAGAAAACAGTGAGACCGGCTTCAAACGTCTTAGAAGCAAGCGTTCGTTAAAAAAATACGGTTATTTTGATTTAGAAAAAAAAAACTGTTGCATCAATTTTTTTGAAAACTGTGTGAATGGATATAATTACAAAGTGGTCCTTATGACGGTCACTATATCCTTCAATAGAAAATAATCTTTAAAATCCGTTCATAACTTCCGGAGAAACCTGATAACACAAAACAAAAGAATATAAAATGAGATACAGCCGGATTGCATATTTTTTCAACTAAAGTTGAAAAATATAAGTGTGTGTATATCATATGATCTCTGTTTCATAGGCAAAATAAAACCGTGTGGTGTCGTGGGAGATAGGAACCAAGTTCCTTATTATAAAAATATTAATTTCAAATTTTATTCAAGGTATAAAATAAAATTATTCGGGTATACTTTTTTTGTTATGACTTTTTTTTAGCGATAAAAATAAAAAAAACTATTTTACAAACTTATTAATGGGCTACTTAACACTATATTTTGTTAACAATAATTTTTAAAAGAAGATATAATAATAAAAGCACACTGCAATAATAATAACAGTCATCCCGTAGACTATATATAAGATACTGTATAGCCATCATACATATACGATACGATTACGGACGCTCATTGCCGGCTAGGGTGTCCTCCGCAACGCCCCATAAGGAACTTCGTTCCAAAATTGTGTGCTATATAGTATTTGCAGAACCCTTCTCCCCGTAACGCATTATTTTTAAACCAAAAGAAACATCTGGAAACATCGATTGGAAAGTGCGAAATAAATCACCCGTAATCCGATTAATGTTAGAAAGTGAACTGTGATGTTTGAAAAATTTTGTCGTCACGCTCCAAATGCATCTACAAACTTTCAAAACAAAACAAAATCGTTACATAAATATTGCGTAAAAACAAGTTTAAAACAAAACTAGTCCATTGTTTTTTTTAAGTTTAGTATCTAAGATGAGAAAACAAAGGCATTTTGCTATCTGAGTTTTAGACATTAAATGTAAGAAACATATCACTCCATACATTTCTTTTATATATTTTCTTTATGTTGACTTTCTTAGCCGAAAAAGAAATATGTACATAGTGCCGGTCAACTAAGAATGCGCATTACCCCTAGCTAATATTGCTGTTGACGTTTCAGTTTAATATTAATATTGAAATATAAGTAATAAATAAAAATACTGATACGTGTAACGCCCTCCAATATTATACATAAATAGATAACGCCTGCAGGTTAATGCGTGATATGCTTTCAAGGATTTGTTAACAACTTTTTCAGTTTTTTTTTAAACGAAAAGTTGAAGCATTTTTTAAAAGTAAAAGTAGCTTAAGTTCTCACGCCGGCCACACACATGCCGATACCGTTTAAACGGTTTCAGACAAAATCCGGACCCGGACGATGAATGATCTGCTTGCATACAAAATATTTGACAACGGGCACACGTCCGTTTGCTTTCCATATGACAGGATCGTTTTTTTTTATGCGATCCCCTCTTCCTTGCGACTTTGTTCTGTTTTTTATTTATAGAAAGGAAGACAAACGAGCAGGCGGTTCACCTGATGGTAAGTAATCCCGTCGCCCATGGAAACACGCAACATCCGGAGAGTTGCGAGTGCGTTGTCAACCTGGGAAATTGGATACAATTG
>JAOCPS010277980.1:0-13221 GCA_025505425.1 Graphium colonna | reverse complement strand
CAATTAATCCATCCTTCGAATTCAGTTTTCCTCTTTGGGTTGCGGTGGTTGGATGCCAGTCACTCTGCGTACTAACTGAAATTCAGGTAATATTTGGGTGGAGTAGAAGCCGACCCCAAGTTACTTGGAAAAAGGCTAGGAGGAAGAAGAGGAAGAAGAAATATAAATATTTGTTATTTAGTCTTATTCCTGTAAATACCGGCAATACTTGAGTCTACTAGAATCATAAACCGCAATGACCATAAGAAAGTCCTCCGACCAGGTTCCAACCTTGTCGTGTGAGGGAACTAAATACCCGCGAGGTGGTGCAACCCGAGGCAAGTGAGGGGCCACGGGGAATGGTTTTCTGCCTTCTGCGCTCAAATCTGGCTGAGCGGCGGAGCCTTGCGCCGTATTTGCCGCGGGGGCCGGGAGGCTTGTTGCTCGTTGGAACTTGCTCTCCTGGCTCCAAAAGCCTCGGGCACTTACACGGGGGAGTTTGTCGCCCATAAAAGTGAGGCCAAGTAGGAATTCACACTCGTTGTTCCGGTGCGCCTTACCTGGGCGGAGAGGGGGTTGCCACCGAGAAGGGGCTCCTTAGGCGGCCAGCGCTGGTGGGATTGCAGAAGTGTGCGATGCGTTCCCGTGACCCTGCCTATATGTGCCGAGGTAAAAAAACGTGGAGCTATTAGTTGGTGAGAGCCCAACATAACCCCGTTATAACCGTTTTGCCACCGCGCTACGGGTACAAGTTTACTTCACGAAAGAAAAAGAAAGGATAAATGGTTTTTGTATGGTACATAATAATTTATTTATTTATTTATACTTTATGCACAAAATATGTGGACTTAATGTCCAATGGCATTATCTACCAGTCTACCGGTGGGTGGTACAGAGAAAATCAGGTAAGTGCACATAGATATAATGAAACATAAGAATGATATTTAAATCCTAAGTATTCCGTTATATATGCATACATAAAATCAAATAGATACATAATATTATTAAAAATACATAAATAAATACTCATAAAAATACTGAGCACAAATACCAAATATTAATACTTCTCTTAAAAAATAAATAACTAAAATGATGAATTTAATCAGCTAACAACTTTTTTAATGTGTTCTTTTGCCTTTTTTTGAACGCAAAGCGACTCTTAGCCATCCTGGTTTCGTTAGGTAGCGCATTTCACAGAAGAATGGATTGGACATAGAAAGAGGAGTGCAAAAAGTCATTGCGATGGGAAGGATAATGGAGAAGATGGTTATGCATCGACCGATGATTTTTATTGTTGACTGTACAGAATGTTGAAAGTGACATGATAAGTAAGAGGGGGTAAAAGGAGAATCAAGGAAAGAGTACAGAGTCGTTAGTGCCACTACTGTAGTTGGGAACGATATAGGGATACGTGGTCATACTTACGTAGATTAAAGATGAATCGAATGCAGCTACTCAGTAGCCGATCTCGTTTGTTGAGCTGATCTGCATTCAGGTCAAAATAGTACACGTCACCACAGTCGATTAAAGAGAAAATTAATAATTCTCTTCAAATTAAGAAAATTATTTATGTTTATACAATATGTATCTGAGGCCGCAATATCCAGTAAAAACATAATGTTTAAAAATATATGTCTTCAACAAAATCAGCATTGTCCGTAATTGTATATCAAAATAAGCATTGTCCATAACGGCAACTAATAGGAGAAATCGCCAGATAGTGGCGATTTCTCCTAATACTGTGCTCGACTTATTTTATTTTACCATTGGTAAACTGATTTTAAAGCTATGAATTAGAGTTCACTAAAAGCTGCTGGACATATGCCTCTCCTATTACATGCCACTGAGATCGATTTTCGGCTCCTTGCATCCAGCTCCTGTCAGCCATCCTGCGAAAATTATCACTGCACCTTGCCAGAGGACGTCGTACACTATGTTATTCTCAAGTGGTTGATAATAAAAATGCCAGAAAACAAAGAGGTGACCATGCAAAAATACACAAGGTAAGAAACAACCGTCAAGTATTATTGGATTACATAATTTTGATAGTAGTTTTATTAACATTTACTTTGCAAAAATATATCGATGATCAAATGGATATAACTTATAACAAAAGTCATTGTCGGGGATTATTTTTTAATTGCAACGAAATTGATAAGTAATGTTATTCATTATAAATAGCATGAGTAATTTGTCTCTGCACTTTCACAGTCACTGTAAAGGTAAAAAAGTAATATCTAATAGTATAATACACAATATGAAAGTCAAATAAAATCACTGTAAACATATGTGCTAAATACATACACATAATAAATACCTATATAAATTTCTATAATTCCTAAGCTTTGTTATTCTAAATATGCTCCAAAAACTTACCTGTCAAGCCAATATGCTTACATAAAAATTAAAGCCTCAATGCTTCAAATTAGTATGAATGACATACAGTCTATGAATGGATCATCTACTATGTAACAGATAAAATATAACAGGATATGTTTATACTTAAACATGTTATAGCTGTAAAAACAAAACGACGTCGTCTTAGGTCGAATTCTATGAAATGTAAACCTAAAGATATGCAAAGAAGGAACAGGATTTATTGTTAGTCTTAAAAAAGATGGTATTTATTTGCCAAAAACGTATCGGATAGAAAATATGATAAAAAATTATAACTTAAAAGGGAATATACAAAAACAAAATCGTGGGGGTAACCATTAGTCAGATATATTCAAAGATAAGAAACAAAGTAAATTTCATCTAGTAAAACATTTAAATGTACTGAAACCCACTATTGCAGAGGCAATACTAAGCATATATATGTATTTACCGTCTGCATTGAGTATAAATAAAATAGCTAAAATGTTCAACCACTAAGCATCTGATCATCTCGAAGTTAAAGCCTTATATTTTTGAAATATATTTAATACTTGTTTTATTTTGGGATTATGCACCCCACGTGTTGATGTATGTTCGATGTCTTACAGTTGTCGAAAAAAATTAAAGTGGCCAATGCGAGTGACAAAAATGAGTTCATGTTGCAAAAAACAGTGCAAAAGAGGCGTGCTAAACCATTTTTCAATATGTTAAAGTCAGAAAATTCTTTACAAAAAATCATTTCAATCGACTGTAAAAAAAATATATTCTACCTAAAATTTCTGATCAAAGTACTTACTATTCGAGACAATCGTATTTTTTTAATTTCAAAATAATAGAAGGTAATTCAAACACGCCATTGACAAGCCAAAATGTATTTAGTTATTATTGGACAGAAGATGAATTTGACAAGGATGCTAATCTAGTATTATCTGCTCTTAATCACCAACTTTTCAATATTGTTTTCTTACAGAGAATTCAATTTTGAAAGCAATGCTTTCTAAATGGCTAATCCATAATGCAGCAATTTAAATTAAGCTTACAAAAATTGTATTCCCCGTAGTTGGGTAGTCATTTATTTCATCTGATAGAGTCTTCGCTTTTATTGAAAAATATTTGCGAAAAATGGAAAATATTATAAATCCAAGTGAATAAATAGTTGTTTAAGTCAGCATACAACAGCTATAATCATGGCAACAGTTCAAGTCTTTGATTTCCAATCGAAGACTCGAACTGTTGCCATGTTTATAGCTGTTAACTACCGTACCTTAACTACCGTAAAGGATATATTTAAAAATATTGCTGGCATGTACCTTTTCTAAATGTAAAATATTTTATTTAAATAAGGCCAGTAAATGTGACATGGTTGGTCTACGAGAAGGTTTGCACTGCAGACAAGACTTAGGTCAATACAAAAGTGTTTGCAAAAAATAAAACAGTTGCAAAGATCACACTACGTATAATGACTCAGGGAACGGCTACAAAAGCGTTAAAATTAATAGACGTCAGCAAATTGCTTGAACTCGTTATGGTTATAATTGCCGCAGTTTGGATACGCTGCAATATTTTGCTCGAGTGTTGCCACAAGACTGTTTAATAGTAAATGATGGTAGAGGAGAAGATGTTAACCCTGAAGAGTCTATATACGATTTACAAGAGGAATTGCCGTTATTAATAATTTAGTTTAAGTTACTGTATTTATATCATTTAATGTTATAATTTTGTTTTTTAAATAAATAATAATCTAGTAAACAGTCGTTTTTTATGGCACACATTAAAGTACCGACTATTTCAAAAGTTATTATAAAAAACATTAAGTTTTGGTGGGCGCATAAGTGTTAAACAAAATTAAAATAGTGATGGGTTAATAGTCCACTAATGAAATTCCTTACATTTTCACCTAATCCCTTGACTGGCTTCTAGGGACTGCACGAGAAGAGAAGTAACTGGCACATTGTTTGTTTTTGTTTTTTGCAAACTACTTAAGTATAATTTTTTTTGCGTATTATATGGAGAATACGTTTTTTTTTAAATAAGGAATGTCCACTGACTACATGCACCACAAACAGCAAAGTCCACATTTATTTTTCAAAACCCACAATGTCCAAACTATTTAATTGATTTAATTTTTAAAAAATCCTTAATATTTAATATTAGGTAATAACTACAAGATAATCTGCAGACGTTTCCAAAAATTTAATTTGCCAATAACGATAGAATAATGTGTAACCCTAATATTTTGTGATTAAAACTCTAAAGCGGACATTGCTGTTTTAGATTCTAGTAGACTCTCACTCACTTTTTCTGAAGACTACTTGTAACGTCAACTAATGTGATGCACCGACGTGTAAGGGTGGCTATAGTTTGCGACCATACCTTACATCAACAATCCACTACCCGCAATTAAATATAGTCATATACACTTCTCGAATAGTCATATATTGTTTAGGCAGACGACGTACAAAATTCGATTTCAAAGGTTTGGTTGTTGCACGAGGGAACACGTGCAAAACTGCGGGAACTATGTTGGCATTGGTCTACAGACGAAAAACATGTTGTATGAATAAAATATTTATATTATTCATTTATTTAGTTGTAGACAATGACTGTTTTTAAAAGCCTTTATTCAATTTTACCTATTTCGGTGTCCGTCTGTCTGTTATCAAATCTCAGTTGTTAAATTTTACCCATTTTCCGGTTTGCCACTTCCTCAAGTATTTATTTTGCACGCATTCATATATCGCGTGATTTAGCGTAGTGGTATGGGCCAGTTTATTGTAAACCGGAGGCCGTAAGTTCGAATCTTGTGGAGGAACAATTAGTTTGTGTTATTGTTTATTGGTTTGGCAATAGGAATGCGGTTTGATCACCCGATTGCCTGAAAAGAAAGATAATTCATGCGACGGATGGGCATGAAAAAGAAATCTCTCCTGCTCCTGATCTTTCTCCAGTCGTGTATTTGTCTATTTCTACAATCTATTAATCGAGCTATGAGAGTAAAGGAATAGTAACTGCACCTGTTTTTACGCGTACACTTGTGTATTATTATATCCCCTGCGCAGTTGGCTGATCTCTGAGCAGTAGTCATGGCCGTAATTTGGTCTGGAGGACTCTTTTATAATGCGTCACAAAATAATATTATAATGACTTAAAGCCGATCTGATTATGGAGCTGAAATATGACCAAAGGAACTCGCTGCAAAAATAATGCAAAACCTATCATGTTTGGTCTTATTTGATGCGAGAAATGCAGCACGAATATATAAAAATCAAGTAAAAATATTTAAAAAAATATAGTTACGGAATTCTAGATTGTTTAATTTTCTCTTATATAAATCCCAATTGAGGTTATTTTTTACAGTTCTAAGTATCGTTTTTAGTTTTACATAAATTATTAATAAGCTTTGAAAGGCAATTGAATAATTATGGAATCAGGGAGAGTCCGAGTGACAAGGATTATTATAGTAATATAATATTTTAATACTAATAGGTTATTTTACGTACAATTTATTTATTGTTTTTAATTTAGACAAACGCAACATCTGGAGAGTTGCGAGTGCCTTGTTAACCTAGGATCAGATAGAATAGGCTTATCGGATAAAATTGGGTCGGGATTAAGGATTTGGATTTGGATTTGGATAGGAATAGGAAAAGATAAGGGTAGACATGGCCACCTGGCATCCCCAAAAGCCATGCGTACTTTAATTTTATGCCAACTTTATACAGTGTGGTGGTATTTCCCCGGAAAAAAAGAAACTTGGGGCGTTTTTACTGATAATTTTTAATTCTTCAGAATTTTTTTTTCTTAATTTATATTTCAGAATTTCAATTTTTTTTTTATATGAAAGAGCATTTTTCATAAAAACGGCCGTGAATTTTGCAGACAAATGGGTTTATTAGTTGGTTTTTTTGAATAAAAATAACAAAGTTTAGGATTGTTCGCAAATATCTCCGGAACTTATGAACTGATTTGAAAAAAATATTTCTTATCTGATAGAGTACACTTTTACTAACTTTTACACCTTTACGAATGGTCCTACGTTTTTTTTTATAAAAATCGTATTATTAGTTTGTTTTTAAAACCAAAATAATGAAGAATATATATTTCGAAGGAAAACTTTTAAGACATATGAAGTCAGTTTTTGCAATTTTTGAAAACAAATTTGTATTACTAAATAAATATTACCAAGTTAAAGTTCTTATGTGGTCAAACAGGGCTGCTCAACTAGGAAAAGTTTTAGTTTCAAAGTAGCCAGTATATTTAATTTTGTGAAATGAATCTACTCCGTGAATCTTTTTTGTAACACAACTATAAGAAGGCTAATAGAAGTGCATATCAACCAGTTCAGCTCTTATGTTCATCATCATTGTTTGTTTATAATGTCAAATTTAGAGTATTTTAAAATTGACATGAAAGTGATTCAAGAATTTGATGTAAAGAACCATTCTTTTTAACTTTTATCTAAATTCCGAAACGGCTGTACGGATTTTGACTGGATTGGCAGATAACTGATGGTATAGTGAATAAAATAGTAATTTACTTTCATTTTAAAAAACGTTTAGATTTCAGTCAGATATATTTTTTATTAAAACCTTAAAGCAATACCATGCAAGTGAAGATGCAGGCAACAGTAAGTCAATTATAAATGTTAAGCATAAGTCCTGACTGACCTAATTTATAATTTATGTCTTTGTGTTAAATTAGGCGAGGTGGCCTGCATTTTTCTCCTAAATATCTTTACCAATGCCATTGCAAACCTTTTAAACAATGTTTCAGAAAATTAATAGTTGAACTCTATACTAGCTTAATGATAATAAAATAAAGAGTTTACGTAGTGCTTCCAGATAAAGAGGATTGTACATTGCAGCTTTTTATGTTCCTTCGAGCTTTAGAGACGAATGTCTTAATTAAAAGTACACAAAAAAATTCTTTTAGTAGTAGAAGAACATTAATTTGCTAAAGTAAAATATCTACTGCCAGGATGATTTTACGTTTATCCTTTTGTAAAAAATAATATAATGATATGCTATTCCATAACCATTGACATTGTATTCTTTTAATATTTTTATTATCAAATTTCTGAACCATTTTGATTATTTAAATAAATTATATGAAAATGTATAAAAAACGTTGAAGCAGGATTGTGTGGTAAAGGCTTTTGTAATATTGATAATTATTTAAAATGTTACGTATGTTTTTCATTTATTTTTTTGCATGTATCAAACTCTTGACTCACTCTTTATGTAAAACAATATTCGTTTGGTTTCAATTTACATATTCCTGTTACTAAGTACGTATCGTTTCACTAAAATTTATATGCATTTTATAAGTTAAGTGTATATTGTTAAAACTGGACACAAGGACCTTTTTTCAGCAGAGCATTTTGTCGAGCGATGCGTAAGGTATAATCCCTATGCACTGCGAAATTTTGTTATTTACAACGAAAATTAACGATAATATCAGTTACATAAATGTTTCTTCAAAAAGAGGAAATAAATTTTTAGTAAAAAAGTTAAATTGTTTAAATTATAATATTTTATTTAATTGTAGAAATAAACTGTCAATACTGCTAGTTTTTCTAGACGAACCAATTGTTAATTTATTGGTTACAATCATATCACATCTAATTTTTTTTCATATTTTACGTTAAAACAACATTGAATGTATTTAACAAGACATTCGTTGAAATGAAGTGGAAATCAAGAAAACAGTTGAAAATAATTTAACTACTGGCGTCACGACGATAGGCGTCGCGGCAGTAGCCGTGGCCGAGGCGCAGTGGCTGTTAGGGGGACGGCAATAGGCGTTACGATGATAGTTGTCGCTTCTGTTGGCGGCTTCGGTCTTGGCGGCAGGCATCACGGCGGATGGCGACGTGGTGGTGGGCATCGCTGTGGTTGGTGCAGCGGCTTTTGGTGTCACGGTGATAATCCTTACGACGATAGGCGTCTAGGCGGTAGGCATCGCAGCGGATGGTGTCGCGGCGGTGGACGTCGCGGTGGGAGCCGTTGCGGCGTATATGAAAACTAGTCAAGACAGACCTTAGGCTGCAATATATTTCCTAAGTTATAAGGATAAATGATATTTTATGTTGTTCTAAATAAATTTCAGGACTGACCATTCCACTTGGCACCCATTTAGAACACACTTCTTTTGTCGTTGAAGTCAGTCACCAAAGCATATATCATAGTTATTGAACTTGGGTCTTATTTCACATGTATGTATTTGAAAGGATACATATATTCCGTCCCATCAAATTTATGCACCTATCTTAGTTTTTTTCGGAATCACTCTAAGGTTGACTGTAAGAAAATGTCGTATTGCATTAAGTCCGCATCTGTGTGTTTGTTTTGTGTGCAAAATGTATAAAGAAATGGATATGTATCGATCATTCTTGTAATTGTTTGTTTTTAGTACCAAAATTGAACAAAATTTGTGAAATTGTCTGAAATTTAAACGCTCACAACTAAATGCCCAATTCGCAAATAATGTGCGGTAACGGAAAGTAAAAAGTAAGAATAGAAGCTTACTTTCGCCTAGAAAAGGGAGGCAGGCGTTACCTTTGGGAAATCAAGCGTTGAGAATATTTTAGCTTTATTCATTTTATTTTCATAAATTTAGGTATACATATTTTAAACAAATACACATTTTAGAGAAAGTGCCTACTGTTTTTTTTTTGTTTGGTGTTTTTAGTTCATAACTGTAGCTGCAGTTACGTGTTGGGAAGATGTGAGACTAAGAATTGGGTCCTTATGAATAGAATGGCCTTGTTATTAAATTACTATGTTTTATTTGGGATATAATAGAAATCATACGGTATCCAAGCTTACAGTTGAACCAGATAGGGGACGTTATCCCTTAATATTGCAGAGTAGATGAGTTTGTCTATTTGAGGAAGTAAAGATGTGTGCTGTCTGATCTGCTAAACTAGAGTTGGTCTTGGCATGTCCTGCCTGTATGTAACAGTAGTATAGAGAGACTCTTTCTCCCAGATTGATGTCCTTCTTCTTACCTGGTTCCTTTTTACGTTCTCTACGTTTTACGTTTGGATGAGGTTG
Source organism: Graphium colonna (assembly GCA_025505425.1). Classification (NCBI taxonomy): domain Eukaryota; kingdom Metazoa; phylum Arthropoda; class Insecta; order Lepidoptera; family Papilionidae; genus Graphium; species Graphium colonna. Next base: position 3,811 of record JAOCPS010277980.1, on the reverse strand, counting down.
CGTCGGGATTGACTAGAGTTTTTTTTTCATGGTTGATCCTTTATATCTCATCATTATATTTGTTTTGTATTTTGGTATGCATAGTATCAGGTTTATATTCTTGTGTCTGCAAAGTTTTAAGAAAAATCATTATCGTGTTGGCCTGTGATGACGTTTTTGCAAAATGATGAGCACATACCTATATCCATTTTTAAGTCTTAATTCCTGGATAACGTAACTCAAAAAAAAAATGTTATCTAATATGTTATTTGTAAAACCTTTGACAAATTTACTTCGCTTTCTCGTACAGTAAAATGTTGTATTTAAACAAACTATTGTAGCCATGATGGTATTTACTCTTTTTTTGTGCCTCTGTATATTTAACCTTAACTTATATATTGTTTCTCTCTAGTACATTTAAACAAATTGAAATATTTACTATTATAAATATTTCCTAGTAAGTCATCTCAGACTACAAACAAAAATACTAAAAAGCGCAATAATAATCTAATTTTATTTCTAGAATAAAGTAAATTCTATTATAAACTCAGAGTTTATAAAATAAATTCAGAGGCAGCTGAAGTGAGGAAGTGTCGCAAATACGAGCCTATCAGTGCGGACTATCTATTTGTACCACTTTCTATGGAGACGTTAGGCCCGTGGAGTCCTAGAACCAAAAATGTTTTAAATAGCTATTTCATAAAATTAACGTTGTGACTGGCAACAAGAGGGCTGGTTCTTTCTTCGCCCAAAGGTTAAGTATAATCATTCAGCGAGAAAATGCAGCCAGCGTTCTTGGCACCATGCCTCCAGGGTTATTCAATTATTGTAGTTAGATTAGTTTTATTGCTCTGTAAATATTTTTGTTGTTAATTATAAACTACGACAATATATCTTTGTCATCTTACATTTGGTTAAAGCTTTTGTTAATTTATTGATATTTTCTTATGTGACTACCTCTCGTAATTTTAAAGGAAAATGTAATATTTTGTTACTTTTATAAACTTTTTGAGGTTGCGTTACTTATATTTTACTTTTAAGTTAAAAAAAATATTATACACAGAGGAACATACTCGTCATATAGATTATTATTAGAAATAATTTACAGTGGCTTAATATCAAATTAAATGCTCCCATAGTAATAGGTTCGGCTGCCATGATCTGTAATTCAAATACATTCTATATCAAGAGTGTTGAATGTAATTTCAATTTCGCGCCTTCTTGTAAACTCACCTTTGACTGTTTTCTTTACTTCTACTTCCGTAGTGTCATCATAAGCACGAAGCTTTAATAAAATTTAATTCGTTTTCAAAAAACTCTTAGTTATTTATCAGGTTATGGGCCCAGAGTGCCCTAAAAATAGTGCAAAGACTTTTCAGTGCAAAAATAGTGCGAACAATTTTCATAAAAATAAATCTCATTGGACATAACTTCAACTAAAAACGTAACTTTTTCAAGTGCACTTTTCTCATATTTTACTGTGAAAACTGTAATTATCTATCCCAATGGGCAGAAAATAATACATTAGTTTAAATGCTAACCGGCCGCGACAATTACGCAACTTTGAGGTTTGCAGTCAAAACTCACCTGCAACAAGAGGAGTTGTGGGATTGCATCGAGCGATTCGACTCAGACGCAGTTCATGAGAAACGAGACACGAAAGCGAAGACAAAAATATTGTTACTAGTTGATCAAACAATCTACGTACATATTCAAGTAGCTATCACTGCAAAAGAAATGTGGGACAAGTTGTCACTGGCTTTTAACGACCCGGAGCTGACACGTCAGGTTATACTGCAGCGTGATCTTTGTGATACTTTGCTTACTGGATGTCAAAATGTAGAAGAACAGATCATAATTGCTATTATAAGCTGCGGCATGAAGATAACCTCAGATTATATAAAGAAATATGATTGCAAGATGTTAGACAAACTGCGAATAACACAAAAGCGCTTGCAATAAATAAAAAGTTTCAGAAGAACTATAAGAAGAACTCCAAAGGTAAAAGATGCTACTCATGTAATAAATATGGACATAAAAATCCCGAATGCAAATCCAAAACAAAGGACACAACAAAAGTCAAGTAGTCCATATGCAGCTGTGTTTGTAGCGGCAGCCAGTTACAATGATGCTTGGTACGTAGGCTCAGGTGAATCCTCACACATCACCAAACACAAGAGTCTACTTCAGAAAGAGACATCTCCCAATATAAAGAATATAAGAGTAGCTGACAACAAAGTGTTATCTGTGCAATGCTCTGGCCAAGTGAGCCTAAATGTTTACAAACCTCCTTTATATTCCTGATCTTGCGACATATTTAAACTCAGTAACTCAGTTTATTAGAAGTGATGGTCAAGTAAAGTTTGGAAAAACAATGCTATGTTATAATTAACAATAAAAATCAGATAGTAGCAACAACCAGTATAATCAACAACATGTACCGGCTAAATATGTCCGGAGAAGGCTACGCATGCATGTCTTATGTTAAAGAACCAGATCTTTTCCTGTGGCATCACAGAATGGGGCACCTAAACTTAGTATCAAGAAAATGATAAAACATACTAATCATGTATTTTTTTCGCTAAACCAGAAAATCTGACATGGAAAGAAGGAAAACAGACAAGATTACCTTTTAAAAAATAAAGCTCAAAAGATAAAGGTCCTCTGGCACTAGTACACTCTGACATATGTCGACTTATGGAAACACAAACAATGGGTGGAGCTAAATACTTTATAACTTACCTGACGATTATACAAAGGCAATTTATGTATATTTTCTTCGAAATAAGTCTGATGCTCTGGAAAAATTTAAAGAATTTAAGCAAGTAGTTAAAAATCAGTTAAACACTCGCATAAAGGTTTTGCGAACTGATAATGAGCTAGAATGTGTCAACAAAAGTTTTACAGATTTCTTGAAAGGTGCTGATATCATACACTAAACAACCACATCGTACACGCCCGAACAAAATGAGACTGCGAACGAATGAACAGGACACTTACTTAAAGAGCCAAATGTATGCTGCTTAACGCCAAATTGCCAAAACAATATTGGGCTGGTGCAATACATACTGCAGCCTACATAATCAATCGTTCTCCAACAAAATCATTATCATTTAAAACTCCTGAAGAGATGTAGATTGGTGAAAAACTAATTGATTTTAATGACGGAAATTCCAAGTTAAAATAACTTGGAATTTCCGGACCGTATTTGTTTTTATCATAACAATATACCAGTATTTAAAAGAATTCGGAGAGGCGCAAGGATGTCGCTTGCTAAGATTTTATCGGGTTGTATACAAAATTGCCTGTTCAACAATAGCGAGTCCAGTTGGGAAAATCTTTTTACTTACATGTTAATAAATCTTTATTAAAGCCATTACATCCCAGCTTAAAAGCAATTCTTTTCAAAATTTAAAATTACCACCTTACCCATCCATAACAAGATCGCCCTGTAAATTCGATTAAAAAAAGCCGTTGTATCCAAAGTTATGGAAGGTGATTAGAAAAATGCGTCACGCATTTTATTTTCGAATAACACCCTTGCTTCTTTTAATGATGGAACACTGGAAAACCTTCGTCAAAAGCATTCTTCAGGTAACCCTTCTCCACCTTCCCCATCGCATCCCGATTCGACCTTTCAGGCTTTACAAATTAACGATAAAGAAACTTTTGATGCAATTATGTTATTTTGTAGTGGTTCTGCCGGCGGCATTAATAGCACAACGCCAAGACACCTAAAATATCTTGTAATTGTTTTCGCCGGTGACGTGGGCAGAGCTCTTCTTGGTGACATTACTAAATTATGCAATTTTATGCTTTCCAGTAACATAAA
>JAOCPS010277869.1:0-13224 GCA_025505425.1 Graphium colonna | reverse complement strand
ATAGCAAATCTGCCTCTAGGGGTAAGATACAAAGAAGGACCGCATCCTTTCCCAATCCACTGACCTATGGCGCCCCTAGAGCTCTCCGCATGGTCGTTGGTGGATAATAATTACTATTTAATTTTGATAATGATGCATGAGACTTTTTGGTGACCATTTTTGGGCATTGTGCTTTCGCAAACCTTTGGTTTTACTAACATGACTCGATATGGTACAAATAAAAATCAAAATTTAGTACCATGTGGATACATGTCATATCATATATGACAATAAATAATTACGTTTTATTATTACGATACAGATATACTATATTAGATACGTTAGCTTTATTAATACCACCAAATAACGTCGTTACAATCTCGATGCCAACCATTCCACCACTGTTTAATTATTTTTCTCCCACAGACGACATCTATGTGGACCCAATCATCACCAATGATAATCGTGTACAAGTTAGTGACATTAAAAAGGGAGCCTTTTACACCCTAAACGCTGGCAACGCTCAGTCCAGTGTATTTAAAATTATTTCTAAATTATAATCTGTGCGGAAATGTCCTTGGGTGTCTGGATCACCTAACATCAGGTGAAATGCCTGCTCGTTTGTCTTGCTTTTTATAAAATAATTATAATAATTCAGTTTCAGTATACCATAATTGCCTTATACGACCTTAAAATATAAATTTCAATATCTGATATTTTACAGTTTATAACTCTTTTATTTAATGTAACTGCCATCGCTATTTCTTAAAATCAACTGTTTTCCATTATGTTTTGTCACCTGTATAGTAATAAATAGTGTTATACGAATGAATATATTATACAGAATTGCAGAAGTATCACATATTTGTACTCGACTACAATGCATGCAATCTTAGTGATATAAGTAAAAGAATTTTATTAATATTTATCATGCCATATGCTCTAGTCGCATTTAGTTTAAGTTTCACCTGGTCGTAGAAACACAGAAATATGCCAGTATATATAGAATAGCGAATTATCAAAGGAAAAGTACATATTTTTCTCCCTTGATTATGTTCTATCCAATCAATGTCCCACGTTTGTTTATGTAGGGAACCTTACAATTTTAAGACACAAAAACTGAACAGATCAGTTTTATCTAAAGAATTATAAAAATATCTTTTATATTTTATGATATAATAATGACCACGACTGGACTATTTGTCTTCACTAGGGCCTTATCCAGAATAATTTGAAGTTAGGGAAAATTAAGGAAAATCTTGCGGGAGCAAGGCTTACTAAAACCTAGACAGTGTTAATGAGCACCAAGCCCTTGAGCTCTTACGTCGGATGTGGTGCCAATACCGTCAAGTACTAACAACAAGTTAGTATCCATTCAGAGTGGTCTTCAAACCTACTGGCCACAAAAGGCTATCGTATGTCCCTTGACATGTAAAATTATGAAAACCATCTCGTACAGTTTTAAAAGTATGTCGTCTTTTATATAGTTTACTTCTTATAAACATTACATACTACATCAAATATATTCTAAGTATTATATTTATATTTTTCAGATGTTGATAAGAAATAAAATTGTTTTAACAAATGTATTCTAAATTAACTACAATGGCCAGAGTTTTTGTAATGTACAAGCTGGTCCCTGCCATTTCACCCGTTAAATTTTTCCTGTTTTTACAACATTTTTCATTAATGCTTCGCTCCAGTTAGTCAAAGCATGATGTCATACAGCGAAAAGCCTTTTTCAATGAATAGGCTATCCAAAATTAAAATAATTTTTACATTTAAACAACAAACAAACTTTTTAGCTTTATAACGCGAAGTATAGATTTTAAATATAGATTTTAGTATATATTTTATCTGAACATGAGAAACAACGTAATCTACTGTAAGATAATTTGAATGGTAGCAAATTCTAAGTAAATATATTTTTTTAAATAAAAAAAAAGTTTTTGCGTTGTTTTATGTACCTCTTTTTACATAATCTTGTTTCTTTAGGTATGTGAAATACTACTGCTAATTGGAACTACTCTAGTATGTGGCTAATCCACATCCATTAGCGGCTTATAATCTGACTAGACTAAGTACCAACCGCCATGCTTTCCGTAAGTGTTCATTAGAAATTTTACTTCGCCAATAAATGCCATAAATTTATTGCAGATGACGGTTGATGAAGAACAGTATCTGATGTGTGACGTCCTTAGTATCTTTTCATATTTGGCTCCCATATAGCAGATTTCGACATGTAGGTTACACTTTACACTCCCTAGTTATGCTCTCCCTATCTATAAATATACAAAACGTATGATAAAAACAATAATAGAAGGCGAAATTCTTTTTTTAGTAGTTTCTCGAGCGGAATTAATGATCGCAAAGGTATTAGACTCATTTTATTATTGCAAGCTCCAAGTGCTGCGAAACTGAAAATTACTGCAGTAAATTAAAGAGTCGGAATTAAACGTCTACAATTTGCTTCGCGTTAAAATGTTTTCCTTTTTCACCTAATTGGAAAAAGAGTACTTAATTTTTCTACAATCTTAACACATTGACATTTTTGAATAATTTAATTTGTAGTAGGAAAAAATATTTTTTTCTTTTTAAAGTGCAAAAACTTAACAGGTTTCGGTTTTTTACAAAATAAGAGCAGCGTTGGACACAAATATATGGATCATTACATTATTCAATAGCTAGGAATCTGGCAACACGTCTTGCTTACGCCTTTGTCTTTTGTGCACTTTGAAATAAGTTATTCGTTCTTATACTTATATTTTACTAGTTAAATTTTCGCTAAGTATTCTTTGTAATATACAAAATTGAAAGCTTTTATTGATATATTCACTTATTGTACAATTTATGTTAAAGTAAAACATACAAAAATGTCGCTATTTTAACTCGAGTTTATATATGCATAGAAATATCCATGCAAATATAAACTCGCGTTCAATGAATCGAATTAATACACTAAACAGAACTATTTGCAATAAATCGAATATTTGTACGGATAGCTAGTGAAACTTTCTTCGATATTGCTACGTACTAATAAATTAAATTCCCAAATAAATAAAAATCTTCGCAAATAAATAAATAAAATTCTGCCTTATTATATAATAATACTCGTAATTCACATATGACCTCAGGAAATAAAAGCATGAAAATAAGATACGTACACTGTTTTCATGGGGTGATAATTGATTAAAATTAGTAATAAATAGGTCCACGTATTCTTAAATTATGTTTTTTTTAGTTTCTTAATATTTATAAATTAAATCATATTTTATACATTACATAATAAACGTAAATCTCACGATAATGAAAGTAAATTCAACTCGATACGAATTAGCATCACAATTTTATTATTCACAAATGTCATTATTTTTAATTTATGTTTTTGATTTAAAAACCAAACATCACAAAACACGTACACGTTACATAAATGTTTGAGATCTCGATATTCGGTTACTTTTCATATGTTTTATTGTCTCATCTACATCTGAAAATTTATTTTGGGATCTTTACCTTAATACGGCTTTTTCACTCACTTCCACTGTACTCTTTGTACTGTACGGGCGAATATTCAGCATTTGCAAAACTTTATAAAATTAAAAAAAATACTGGTTAAATTACTAGGCCATTAGAAACAAATATTTTTATTTAAATATAAAGATATATAATGATACCAGTACCAGATGATATGAAAATGATAGCAGTCGTCAAATAATTTCAATAAATAAGTGGGTACACTCCGTGCTGGACTATACTACATGTATTAGCATGACATCAGATTTGATAAACCAAAAATTCTCGCAAAAGAGCACTGCTCCCTGCCTAAAATGATTCGTGAGGCTTATGAAATTAAGAAACATGCATACAGCTATCTGCTTGGGATCCCATTATAGATCTGCTTGGGATCCCATTAAGACAATAAGTAAGCACAACATTGCAGGAACTGAAAACACCATACGTAGTTTTGTGTGGAATAGACTAAAAAAAATATTCAAGCTAACGGTATGCAAGACTGCGATAGATTCGTAATATTGACAATTTTATTTTTTACTGTTGCCAATTTTTTCCATCAAGACTAGTTATTTATATTCTCTTTGGAAAATTGTATCGATAGAATTTCGTATTCATAATACCGCCGGATATTTTGATTTCCAATAAAAATATTATTGTACAACGAATTCTAATCATGAAACCTCAAAACCATCAAAACTTTTTAACTAATACGCGGAAAACATTTTTAATTCCAAAAATGATGAAGAAACATCGCGTGTACCACATCAAAACACTTACTTATTTTACACCAGCAGCATAAACATTAAAACAATGTTCGAACAAACATGTTAGCTAATATTCTACAAAAATTAAGATTTACGGAAAACTTCATTTTTATTAATATTTACTTTAAAGTCTGTAAGCCCCTTTGTGACAGACGCTGAACATTTTCTTAATATAATTTACATAATTCTTGAATCCACTGAAGTAGTCTGAAGTTTCAATCACATCACAAACAGTTCCCTGAAGTTCTTCCTTTCTTTAAATCCAACACCAAAGGAACAATACATAATAGAATCCTTTTCATGTAAGTTTTGATCATAGCAATAGTTGCAAGACAGTGAAGTTTCTATATACTTGTAGCATAATATTTGTAAAATATTTTAAAATATAAGACATTATATCATGAATAATTAAAGTATTTAATGTCTAAATCAGATATGTTTCAGCTACAATACACAATTGAAGTTTCTGTTACAATCGACTGAATATTTGTGTATTTTCTGATTTGCATTTTTGGGATTTTTTTTTTATTTTAAACTCGCCATTCTGCTATAGCGACGCTAGTCCTTCATTCTATCTTCTAAAGTAATAATATAATTCTTGTCTTTTGCCTGTATTTCAATCTGCCGTATTTTCTTCTTTAGTTCTTCGTTCTGAGAAGTAAGGAAGGTTAAGGAACTTTTAATAGCAGAATTAATCTGCTTTATTTCCATAAGCGCTGGGATAATTTTTTTAAAATATTTTTCGTGTTTTGAGAAAATAGATATAATTATTTATTTTATCTATTCTCCAAATGTTTTCAAATAAAAACCTAAAGTAATCTGCCCTCCTTGTTTTCGTACGTTGAGATACACAATTTGGCGATGTAATAGTTTGACAATGTTTGACAATATCGGTTAAGTTATCAATTAAGTTTCCGAAAAGATTTTTTCATAACTATCCTTTTAATTTCTGACGCTACATTAAATTACAGATGTTATTGGCCAATGTGATTCGCAGTGTAGTCCGTCAAAGCAAAATGCAAAGCGAGTCCAACGCTTGCAAAAAATAATGAATGCGATACGTGATATAATAATTTTTGTCGGAGTAATGAATCAATGCTTATGTACCGCTCCTCAATCTCAGCCGTTTACCGCAACAGGGATACGTCGTAATGTGTCACTGTCCAACATTCGAAGATTTTCCGCTCACGTTGACCTGCTTTACAACAACATTGTATTGATATACTAGGACAACAGCAATCAAACAATTATGTATCGCGCAGGCAAACACTCACTGGTTATAAACTCATGCGCTCCTAACTTATGAGCAGGATTATTTTTGCACAAATTTTGCGATAGAATCTGTACACGTCTGCACCTTACGGCGGTCCAGGGCAAAGGGCAAAATTGTTTTTGCTCCCATCTTTATAATTGTTTAATAAGATACTGCTTGTTAAATTTCATTACTCCAGGTCAACTGAAGTGGGGGATGCGACATAAGGTCCCTATTTTTTGTGAAATACTGTATAATTCAAGGTATTTTCACGTTTTTTCTTTTACTTGCTTTACAAGACTTAGCTTCTAGCCTTTAATTTGTTATCTAGTACTACTATATAAAAAGTTAAAGGCTTAGAATAAGAAAGGATAAGAAGTGTCAATTACCTTACGAACCTCGTAGTAAAATTCCGCAAGCTGGTTTGTGTCAGAGAGACAAGTGGTAGCAGAACAAGCTTTGTTCTGCTACCACTTGTCTTTTAATACCTGAGACAGCTTCCATAGTTCCAGGTCACTTACTTTGATTGCCGCAACGCTACCACCTCGCCTGTTATGCTATTTCAAGAGCTCTCTGTGCTTGTCCAATGCAGCCCTAATCACTTCGTCATTCTCATTCAACCAATCTTCAGTATGACGGTCTTCCTTACCTCGAGTAACTGTGGCGGTTTCCATGCAATGAGAAAACAAGACATCCCAGGGAGCACCAGTATCACCTGGCTCACTTATGAAGGACAACCTCGAGACAAGTTGTCAGCGTATTTCTTCCCCACATCGTGATCCTTTAAGCCTATCCACGCTTACAGACGCAGGCTTTTTAACGAAAGATCTACAAGTGCAATGGAGGCGGAGTCGCAACTTCGTGTCAATAAGACGGTGATCGGTCCAACAGTGCGTACCACGCATAATGCGAGTGCTTCGCACTTGACTAATGTCTCTCTGCCGCACGATAGCAAAGTCGATCAAATGCCAATGTTTGTAAATTCTTGTATTTGGCTGCAAGTCTTAACATGGTACTCGATACTGCTAGTCCGTATTAAGCACAAAGACTGAGTAATAACAGACCATTGTTGTTTATATAACCGACTTCATTTCCACCCAGAACTTCAGGCCATGCCTCATAGTCCCGACCAACCCGTTGCGTTAGCGTTAGCGTTGAAGTCACCTCGTAGTAATATCTGCTCGCTGGCGTTAATACTACCCAGGCATTGAAATAATTCGTTATAGAATTAGTCCTTGATGTCATCAGACTTGTCTAGTGTTGGAGCGTAGACACCGATGACGTTAAGGTAGTTGTTTTTGTCTAAGTGGAGGTGCAATGTGGTCACATATTCCGAGATATGTACAGGGTACTCCTCAAATCGCTTTACTAGGTGATTTTTATTAGCAAATCCTACACCTAAACGTCGGGGCTCTGAGGCTGCAGTACCTCTTCAAAAGAAAGTGTAGCCACCACCATCTTCCACCAACTCTCCTTCATCGGCAAGATGTGTTTCACTGATAGTTTCGACATCTACGTTATACTAATGAAGTTCTCGAGTTCCTACGGATCGAGTTTTGATATCAGGGCAGGCGTTACCATCCCGATCAATAAGCGTCCTAACGTTTCACGGGCCAAACGTCATCATAGGTGTGTTTTTAGTTTTGCTTTTGTTGTACTGTACCACGTTGAAAGTGATGCAGTGACAGCCGTAGTGACTCTAATTTTTAAAAGTAAGGACGAACGTTTGTTTATGGCAACTTTTCTAGGCCCCTTCCCGGCTGAGCGAGGAGAGCAGTGCTTCCTTTAATAGGACTGGTCTGACGTCCCGGATGCTATCGAATTCACACTGTCGTCCCAACCTTTACAGATGCAGACTTTTTTGCTCTACGTGGGAGGGATCCGCCTGATACTTACTCACCAACTAACATACACACATACATAAATCGTAGTCATCATGTTGAGCGTCACGACACGTCCTGCGCGCCGCATGGCTCTCGCTACCATGTTCACATAAGAAAGTGCCCAAACAGATTCCTACGGTAACGAGTAAACTTTCGCCATCAATCAATGTACTAAATTTCTCGTGTATCAATGGAATTAAATGCATGCTTTATATACCTTAAAATAACATAGACACCAGAATTTGTTACAAAGGAAGCCTAGTCTAGCTAGCCTAAAATTTTGTCATGAGGCTAGATATTTTGACCTTGTGAGCAAATTTTGTAGCTAAACGCCAAAAAATTGGACCAGGATCAATGCCACCATCTTTTCATAAAGCCTAGCTCCATACAAAATGAGGACAAATAAAAAAAAAATTGTTACCCGAGTAGAATTTACCGAGCACAGAATTGTATAATTAAGTAATGTCACTTAGTTTGGTTTTGGCCACGTTACCGCGGCAGTACAATTTTTTTTTTCAAGTTGTGACGTTAAATCATCAACACCGCCAGCAGAATGACATTATTACATCGAAAGTAAATATAAGTAAATTGTTACATTTTACTGTGTAAGGTCTATTATACGTCCCCGATTGAGTAATGCATGAGTGAAATATTATTGTTGTTGCATGAATAGTTCTATTTCCTTATATAATCGATTAGTAGTAGTAGATTTTTAGGCTTAGTAGCAAGTAAATCGTAAACCGTAAATTTGTTAAATTTTTAAAAGCCGCTATCTATTTAATTTAATCTCACACCTGTAATATACATTATTTAGAAACAAAAATATAAGTTTGGAATATATTAAGGATTCAAAAGTTACCATATAGGACTTGATTGGTCAATATGTAGCTCCGAGAAGGTTTTGCTTAGCTAGATCAAGTGGAGAAATAGCTGTATACTAATAATCGACACTACAGAGTTACTTCTTAAACTTCTAAACAGAGTTAAATTAACTAGAAAGTGGGTTTATGAAGCTCTCTATCTTTAGTATTATCCTTAAAAGGTCTTCCTCCTTTACTTTCCAGAATTAAAGCAGTTATTAGATCATTTATTTTTATAATTGACATAGATAGCAAAAAACTATTGCGTACTTCTGCTCTGAGTAGGGGGTAAAGGTAATCAAGATCTTCACCAACCCAAATGTCAACCTCATCTGCAGACGCCATATGGCGGTGGAAGTCAAATGGCTACTCAAAGTAGATGACGCTACAGTAGCCTCTAAAAGGGCTGGGTCAGAAGGCAACGGGAAACCACTGCTACTAATTTCCCATGAGAGTTATGGAAAAGTCTAAAAACAATTTATGGAAGCCGAGCGATCCCAGCAGCAACCTTTCCGGAGGTCAGGGTGTGAAATGTGTTGCCGGTCAGAATGATGTAGGCAACCAGGTATCGTCTAGAAATTATGCTACTGGACGAGGAATCATACAACTATGCGGATCTTATTGCATTTATGTGGTCTCCTCAAGGACGCCAAACTAAAGATCTCGGAAAGTGAGCTTGACAGATGTAACTCCACTATAACTGGCATAAGTGAAATACATTGGAAAGATAGTGGCCAATTTGAAAAAGTCTGGGGCTGGAGAAATTAAATCCACTGAATTCTAAAATACAAACAGTTTGTAAAGAGACTGGAATAAGGAGCTTTAATCTATTTTTACCAAACGAGAACAAGAATCAAGACTAGGGATCTTCACACGAAAATAAAAACGATAACGAGACAATTCAAATCACGATCATGAGATTACTGCAAATATCTTTTTATAGATAATCAAGGCTTACCATTCCGTGAACCTAACATAGAAAAAGAACCTCCTATATTAAGAGCAGAAATAGAGGATGCTACAAAACACTTTAAGTGCGGCAGGGCTACGGGAGCTCACGGTATTCCTATAGATTTTTTAAGATCATGGGTGATGTTGGTGTTGATGTGGCGAATTTCATACGGGAGAACGGTCTAAGGATTGGTCACACTCTTTGTTTTTCCCTTTACATGAAAATTTTCGCCATATATCTCTCATATCGCATGCTAGCAAGGTCCTTCTTCGTATACTGAATAAGAGACTACAAGCGTATATAGGTCGGTAGATTGCTCAAGAACAAGCTGGTTTTATTAAAGAAAAGGGATTACGCGAACAGATATTCAGTCTAAGGAAAATATAGAAAAAGCTTGTAAATACAATATCTTTCTTTTTATCTAATTTGTAAATTTTTGTAAAGATTTTGATACCGTTAAGTGGTGTAAGCTATAGGAAATATTGTCCGTAATGGGTTTACCACAACATCCTATTTTCCTTTTTTAAAAACTCTATGACAACAGTACATCTGCTGTTCACGTGGAAGGAATTGATTAAAAAAAAATTAAAACTCAAGCTGGTGTTATACATTATCTCCCCACGAAAAAGGATTTATGTCCTTGAGATGTGTTTGGGGGAGCTTGTTGAGGATAAAATGATCTGCTCGTCGCACTAAAGTTTCCATTATAAAGTAACTGAGTATAAAACAAAGACTTTCGTTGATTTTGCAATTGCGAATCCTGAGGAGGTTTGGACATATTATCGGCAACGAAAACTCTTTGGAACGCCTAGTGTTACATGGGATAGTACAGGGTAAACGTTCTCCCGGTCGATTACCCAAAAGTTGGACACACCTCATTAAGTCCTCAACAATCTGCTCCCTCACGCAATGCTCACATAATGCCACGAATAAAGAGAGGTGGAAAAGTCTCGCAAAAGATGCAAACAATTGCTCAGACGGTCCATGACCACGACAACTTCGTCAGGAGTTTACGACTAACAAGAAGAAGAACTTCTGCTATTGCAATTCTACAACTTTTATAGTATTGTTTCGAGGTGGGTAAACCTATAACATATTACAATGTTTTGTATGGTTGGTATAATTACAGTCTTTCCAGCTGATGACGAAAGCCGAATTAAAGCGCATAATATCGATATATCGTAAAAGAAAAGCCTCAGTATGGCGAACGGACAAAGAAGACTGCTTTAGCATACAATCATTTTTTTTTTCAAATGCGTTATGTTGCCCGAATGTAACCTTCGATGCATTAATCCAAAGATAATCCCTTTTTTTAAGCATAGATTCGCCATTATTTGAGATATTCTTAACCAACTTAAAAAAAGGATGTTATATGTTTGACTGTTACTGGAAATATACACCATTAACACGCTTTTGAACACGCTTTTTCAAAATTATAAACATCACCTGTATAAACGTTTGCTCGCTTGTTTGTAACCGACTTCTTTGAATCCACTTTACTCGGACGGATTTTATTCAAACATTGCAGACTTTTTACTGGCCGATCAGATTTCAATAATATTATAAACATATCCCATTACCCTGATTGTGATCACCAGAGTTATTAAATTTCTTTGAGGATCGACTGTAATTGTACGAACATATCGAATTACGCTTTCAAAAAAAATACCAAAAGAGGATAATAAATGATAAGATACGTCTAAAGCAAAATTTGGGTCGGTATTTATTTCCAAGAAAAGAAAATAATTAGTTTTATAATTTGTATGGAGAGTCACATTATCGATGACACGATTGTGTTGTATTTATTTATATATATTTAATTGACTGAAAATTGTATTTAAAGTAAAACGTTTAAAGCCAAATATGAAAAAAAATGAAATCAAAGTTCGATATTTCTCTGTGTTAACAGTGTAACAGCGAAGCATTATTGGAAATTATTAGATCACCAAACATTATGTAACATCTCTATGTCATTCGTACGTAAAGCAAAAATTTGCTCGCACACGTATTATCAATCAGTGATAAATCAAACTAAAAGAAATAGAAAATAAATTTCAGTTTAAAAAACTAAACAACACGCTTTTATGGGAAATCAAACTAAAAATAAAAAAAAAAATTGGGTACTGAAACTAAATGATGGACGAAAAGTATGTGTTAAATAGAGTTTAGATTAACAGTTCTTGTATATATTCGACCCACATAATTAGTACAATAATAGTTAGGAAATCGATAAGTGCACTATATAAAAATATTCAAAAATAATATTGCTAATAAATGGTTTTATAGAATTGAAATTATTAATGACAAATATATCATAAAAAGAAAAAAAAAATGGCGATCGTTTTGCACTCTTTAAAGGTTTGCATCATAAATCGCTATAAAAATATGGAACAAAGCACACCACGCTTTTTAACCGACGAAAAAAGGAGCAGGTTCTCAATTAGACGTTTGTATTTTTTGTATCGGACTACTCAGTAAAAATTTATGAACATGCATAACTTTTTACCGAGTAGTCCAATTTTAGTAATTCACACACATATTATATTGTTTGTTATTAAACAGTATTGAAAGTACGAGATATTAATAAAACATTTTATTAAAACAAACGCTGCTACGATAAATTTGACTTCATCTCCGGCTGCCGTCCCGCTGTCTCTTTGATACATTTTATTTATAGAATTAACCTCATTGACGTCGATATTTTATTATTGCATCTTAAATGTCGCGGTTTTATATAATTTATTTAAAAATTAGCTGCTAATTTCGAAAAAATTGCGTGAGTGAACATATTACCTGTTAAGAGGGAATTTTGTAACTTGACGGTGGGGTCATTTGTGGATCCAAGTCTTGCAGGTACCTAAGCTGATACAATATTATGACTCTTTAATTTTACTATTTACAGTACTGACTATACAAGTCCGAAAAACATTGTTAAACTTCTAAATGATGTAAGTTACTTTAATATCATTGAAAATATAGGAACTATAAGATAATACAAATAACTAAATAAAGGAAATACGAAGATTAAAATCAGTTAAGTAACAAAAATTATTCCTCTATCTAATAATGATGTTATAAGAACTGTGATTGTGAACTGAACTGCTGATTTAAATTATGTCTAAGGGATAAATATTTTTTTGTAAATCATAACAATATCAAAAAGTAACAAAAAAAATATTTTAATGTGTTTAATAGAAACAAATCAAACATTTTTTGGTGTAGTTTTGGACACGTCATTATAATATAACTTCTATTCAAATGTAGAAAAATTTTGTATCGTTAGCAAATCTTTTTAAACTATATCCTTTAAGAAAATCTTTTGAAAGCCAATGGCGAAGTTTGAAGCTTTCATAAAGTGCTGATTACGATACTTTGGCTTTATATAGTAAGTTTGAATATTTATTTAAAGACTTGATTTTGTTTAATAGTCTGTTATGCCGATCTTGAAATTTAACAAAATAATAATATGGTGAAATAAATTAATATAATGATTACATTAAAATTAATAATTAATAAAATAATTATCTTAAAATACAAAAGTTATCTGGTAAAATAGTAAATGGTTTGAGAACACGCGCCTTGGTATGTGGTGTGTGGTGTCTATCATTAACTATTTTTATTAACGTGTCATAAAAAAACAAACAGTAGATCATTATAATGTGATGACTGCGCACTCTCGGGGGTGCGGTCTCAGCCGCGGGGGGTTGATTTCTACCTTCTGCGGCCGAATCTGGGTGAGTATCGGAGCGCTGCATCGTATCCGCCGCGTAGGCTGGGAGGCTTGCTGCTCATTGGCACTTGCTCTCCTGGCTCCCAAGGCCTCGGGCGCTTACTTGAGGGAGTTTGTTGCTCATAACAGCGAGGCCTAGTAGGAAAGCGCACTCGTTATTCCACTACACCTTACATGGGACATTTCCAACCATCCTCTCTATTGAAATTTGGACGTTTCTTGATTTCAATAGCCTCACGAATCATCCTTGGCAGGAATCGGTGTTCTTTTGCGAGGATTTTTGGCCTATCA
>JAOCPS010277759.1:0-13224 GCA_025505425.1 Graphium colonna | reverse complement strand
ATTTATTATATTATAATAATATCATTATCGCAGGAGATAAAATTTTAAATACATTGAACTAAAAATTGTTATTATGCTTCGCTAACAACAAGAAAAGAGCTAATGAAGTTGAATGAAGCGTAAGCGTAAAAATACCATAATATAAGATGCTATGGAAATAACTAAAATAAACAAGTCTAGCAGTATCGACGTTTGTACGTGTGTATTTATTATATTATAATAATATCATTATCGCAGGAGATAAAATTTTAAATACATTGAACTAAAAATTGTTATTATGCCTCGCTAACAACAAGAAAAGAGCTAATGAAGTTGAATGAAGCGTACTGTGCAAGTATGAATACTACATATGCAACATTTAATGTTTATTTGCATATTTTAAATAATCACTAAAGTATTTTATGATTTTAATTTTCGAATATTTGTCTTTACAACATTTGTCATATTTAGCGCGATTTTGTTATTTGTACAAAGTATATACTACATGTGAAATAAATTGGTGTTACTAAACTATCTGTATGTTTAAAACAAAATTCTAAATCCGTTCATCTATGTTGTGTGTTGTGTTCTTTTAAATAATAACAAACATCCAATAATATAACCCTTCTAATTTATAAATGTAAAGAATTATATATTTGGACGTTTTTTATACCATGCCAGTATGGATTAAAATATAACAAAACGGTAACTGCTTTGCTAAACAACTATACAATGCTAATAATGTTATTAAAAATGGTGGCTGAATGCAAAGCTGATCACATATTAGCTCGATATTGAACTAAGAGAAAACCGATAAGCTCTAAAAGGGAAACTTTTAACTTGGCTCAAACCATCGTTCTCCATTACGGCATAATACTCTTGCCAGCCGAATTTACACATAAAGCGCAGTGCACTAGTTTCTACTTTCTATGCAGCTATTGAAGCACTAATCTAGTTACCTACAGTTGCGTGCCAAATAAGTACCGACTTTTTAGTTCTTATTTCACGATAAGCTACAAAGTTCATTTGAATTTTAAAGGGAAGTAATTCACAACTACGGAAAATGTAACAATATGTTTAATGTTGATAACTAAGATTTTTATAATGAACAAGAGGATAATCTTATCAGTTTTACATTTTTTTCTTAATTTTAAAATAATGTGGCATAATTGCACATCTGAAATTAAATTTTTTTATCTTATAACGTAATCACGTAGATAATCGTTTTCTTTCTTTAAAGTTTTAAATGATATGTTTATAACATTTTTCAGAATAATATATTTAGTTATGGTAAGCAATTTATTTGAAGATTGTTTTATTGTCCAAGATAGATCATCAATAAATCTGTCAATCGATAAGAGACAAAAAAATGTTATATTTGAATTAGATCCAGTATGTGGCGTAATTTTAAAAGCGAGAAATTTAGTATTAAATTTCTTGCGCTGCTCAGTATTTGGCATTTTATTTTGTTTTATTGATTATAAAAAAGGAAGCAAAGGATGCTAAGCAAAAAGAAATATGTGTATCCTAATACCAACTTTATTCGGTATCGTTGGCCACATTCTGCAAAAGCTTTCTGTGGAAAAGTAATAAATGTTTTCAGTTTCAAAGAATGTATAAGAAAATCAAAGATTTCAGTGTATATTTCTCAGTGAAATCATAAACTATTAGTAAATTCGAGCAGGCTATAAGTTACTTCAAGTAAGTAAAACATCACCTGCTCTAGCAAATGCCTCTCTAAAAGCTTACCAGCTCCCGACGCGGTGATTTATGAGAAGTAGTAATGCTCAAGATCCTTGACGAACAAGGGCCGGAACGGGCTACAATGAGCTTTCCTTTTATCAAATTTCATTTCGCTTTATTTTAAATATTTGTATTATTTTTTTTGAACTCTAAAGAACTCTCTGTAATGTAAGTATGGGAATTAGGTCAAGATACATAAGCAAAATTTTGATTAATAATATCTTAAAACTAACTTGTAACAAAATTACCTAACAAATAAAATATATTTAAAGCCGAGTAAACAAAATTATTCAAAAGAGTTTTGAAGCAATTTTTTCGCTTTTCAACGCGAGCTGTCTACCTTGTTATTTATGTGAGGACCGTGGCCAAGTACATAGAATTTTATAAGAAAACATAAATAAAAACAAAATTGTGCTTTTAACTGGCCTTCAGCGTTAGTGTACTTTCTTTCTTTAGTTAACAAAGACGGTACAACTCTATACATCATCTTTTAAATATTTTCAAATTTGTAAATTATGTTATTTATTATAAAAGATGAAACAAAAATGTACCATTTTACATCAAATATATAGGCAATAAGCGGAATACAGTTTTCTGTGATAAACTAGATGACCCGGTAAACTTCGCATCACCTACATCTATCAATACAATAGTTTGTCTTTTTACACGTCATAGATTCTTGTTTTTTTATTGTTGATTTAATTAGTAGATCCCACAAATTTGGGGGAAAGGGGACTCCAGACCGGCAGTGTACCAGCTTATCCACAGGTCGTCAAAACCTGAGGTTACCAGGTATCCACAAGTTTTGACGACTTTACCGTCGGGTTTTTAGTGACTGATCCTTGTCTTGGGCCAGCCAATTAAGGCAAGACCCCTGTCCTGTCGCCATGACGCTAGACGTGACAACGACATACGGGACAGGTTGCAAAAGGACATCTTTAATGTAGCTCCATATACATTTCTAAATTGCTCTAGCAAAGTAAATTTCAGAACATTTCCAAAGATATTTGTCAACAATATTTACTGTTTTTCTTACTCTTTGAAAAATATTTTTAAATTTAAGACTTTATGTAGCTTGATATCTGTTTCTAAATTACTCTAGCAAAATCAATTTCAGAATGCACCCATAGATATTTGACAACAAAGTAACACAATGTAGAATTTTGAAAATACAAATTCCCAGTTAACATTTTACATCATATCTTTAATTTGAGGGGCCTGAGTCTATCGTACCAACGGGACGAACAACAAATGTTTGATAAATAAAATCGGATAACAGTTTGTATATATATGGATTCGATATGAAATTTGATTTTTTATGTAAAAGTGGAATTAATGTTAAAGTTTTACTTGACATCCGTTTTCGCCACACTCTTATGTTCGTCTTTATTTTGAAAAGAAAATGCTCCAGTGCTTATCTTAGGGTATCATAGGTTACTGTGAAATAATAAGACAGCCTTACACTTTTTGTAACACTTTGCCTTAACTGCCGTTTTCACGCTTCAATACCAAGAGAATTTGTGATCTTCTAAAGCTAGGCATAACTATTAAATATAATAATAGGTGAAAAATAATAACATAATGTTTGCAGATTATTATTAAACATTGTTGCTAGTGAAAAATTCGTGCATAAATTACGCTTTAGCGCCAGACGATATGAAAAACTATTCAACTTTCGATCCTGCTAAATATCTCAAAACTACCGATTTCTTTCATTCTTTATTACATTACGCTTCATTTGCTATCATAGAATACATACCGCATTGTAGAGTTTTATTTACAACTAGATGCAAACACAATTGCTTTAGCTTAGTGACTAGACTAAACGAACTTTATTGTATATTAGTATGTTACAAAAACTAATTAAGTATGTATGTACATAGATTTACAGACTGTAGATTATTAGCAGCTATCCGCAAATTTAGATGTTGTGGTTACAATTTTAGGGTTATTAGTCCCAAATGTTACCAAACCTATTGTGATGATTAGCGAAATTAAAAATTTCACTAGTATTACCATATAATATATAAGAAATAAAAAAAAATAAATTGAAGGACTGGTTCGAGAGCTATCACAGAACATACAAACCTACATAAATTTTGCTTTTTGCCCCAACTCTAACAGATTTTATTCGTCCGACTTGCATATTAAATTAGTTGATTTTCATGATTATTGTGTAAAATTTCTTAGTTGTCCAGACTAGAAATTTGAATTCTACATTTTACGTGTTCTATTACTACACAGTTTCCTAGTACTAGACCATCCCAGGGCTTATTCGATTGTCTTTTCTTTCTCGGATGCGCTGCGACCTCGAACTTTTTGATAGCTGCCGAATTCCATACTAGCTTAACCTTATTGCTTGTATTACACGGGTAGTTGAATTTGGCGCTAATTGGTCAGTAAAACTGACGTGGGTTATAGTTAGAAGCATTTGTGTTAGTATAAAAGTATGGTATTATATGTTATTTAGAATTTTTTGTTTTCCTAGTTATGTATAGTATTTTCTTCAATCAGATATTAATAAATTTCTGGTATCGTAATTTTGAAAGATTATGATATTTAAAATATTTAAGCTATCATAATGATACTATGAAAAGAGATTGGTAATTCGAGCGACAAATAAAATGTGACGCATAATAAGCGAATAATGCGTTTCTCTATTCCATAATAAAAGTATTACACCAAAGCATTCAACTACACTCGCTAGCAACCAAATCGATTCAACCCTTGACGGCGCATATATGCATTGATTTTACTAAAACGACAAATGTCAATTATAAAAATGAAATGTCATTCGAAATCTGAAGAATTATGCTCTTACTTAACATCAATACCCTAAAAAAATACTTAGGCGCTGATTTAATGACGCATTTTAACTAGGTGTCATGGAAAATTTGCTACATAAGGTATCCACGAGTTGCGCTACCTGCCCCCGCTATAAAACCCACCCACACCCCATTTACCTTATCACTCGCTTATCACAAGTTGACCGGTACACATCTTAGTAAATTGCATTCCATGTTTTCGTGAAACCATGGATAGTACAGCAGAAGAAGCCACTCAATTTGTTGCCTTGTTGAAAACAGGGTTAAGCCAGCGAGCAGTCGCTGCCCAGCTCCACTTGAACTAGTCTGCTGTATTCTGAGTATGGAAACGATTCCAAGAGACTGGTGCCTTCAATCAGAGACCAAGAACGAGCCGCCACCGGTGCACTTCAGAGAGAGACGACCCCTTCATTGCCTCAACCTCGCTACGCAATCGACACCTTACGGATGTTGATATGCAGCAGAAACTGAGACATGTACGAGAGGTGACTGTAAACAAATAAGCGGTGAGAAGACGCTTGAAGGAAGCCAACTTGAGGCCTGTGTCGGGCCCCAAATTGACTGCAGGCTACCGACAAGCGCGCCTTCAATTTGCTCGAGAGCATCTCAATCTCAATCTGTTTGCTGATGAGTGCAGAATGTCATGGCAGTGACAGGAGAGGCCAAGATTACAGGCGTCCGGGGGAACGATTTTCCCAATACTGTTTTGCTGAAATATTGGCGTATGGCGGCGGTTCCTGCATGATGTAGGCTGGTATTTCTTTAGGGGGAAAATTGAGCTTGTTTTCGTGCCTGAGAGCAGCCGAGGAGTCGGGCTAACAGCTGATCGGTACATCACCGACATCCTACTCGATCATGTTGTGCCCTACGCAGGGTATGTCGGCGTAAACTTCGAGTTAATGCACGAAAATGCCCGCTGTCACACGGCACGAGTCACTCTGCAGTTTCTTGAAGAGGTCGAATTGCGCACGATGGACTGGCCTGCGCTCAGCCCAGATATGAATCCCATCGAGAACTTATGGGGCAAGCTTAAAAAAAGAGTTCGGGCCCGGAATCCAGTCCCTTCAAGCGTAGACGATCTAAAGGCAGCATTGTTAGAGGAGTGGGACGGCATTCTTCAAGAAAATGTTAATAAAATGATAATATCAATAAGAAATAGATTGCAGGCTGTAAAAAGGGCTAGAGGGGGCAATACGATTTAATATTATTTTTTAAATTTTCTCCATTTTTAAAGCAGTGGGTTCAGAAGGATCTTCACTCAATAATGTGCCGTGAATTTATAACACTTTCGATTTGTGTATAATTCATCCGAGAATCATTTATTTCATCATTAGTTAGCACTTGTGAACCAATTGAATTGCCTTTACAAAAAAAAAAAAAATTCCTTCAAAGTGCGGACTTTTAGTTGGATTAAATTTCCAAGTAATGCAAATTGCGGATAATTCATCTGAGAAAGATTCATTATATTCATTGGAATTTAAAAACGTGTAAATATCCGATAAGAAGTTTTTGGCACCTGAAAAGGTCCTGGCGATTTCAGTATACATAGTCACAATTGACCCACAGCATGCGAGAAATCGTTTTAAAGCGGCTAAACAATACGAGTAAGAACAACATATTGATGTGCGACTACAGATATAATACTGCGCGATCGCGGGGTAATTTAACGCTACAGTCTAACGTTCCACTGAATTGCGCGAAAAAATATTGATGACTATATGTTCATTTTCAATAGCGGTGGGCGTGTTATTCGGTGTGCATTGCACCTTATCGAGTTGTCAAATTTTTTTGATGTTAATGTTATCCAAGCGCGGTTTCTCTGTTAAAGTAAAGAGTTAAATATGAGAGCGGGTATAATCGACGAAAATCTAGGTATCTTTGAGAGAAAAGGTAGGGGAATAAATATCAGTGGGTGTAATGGGCGGTTCCGATTGCGGTATAAGCAAAAATGATTTCAGAATGGTCCAGCGGCGTGGATATAATATTTCAGGAAAGAGTGGAGCACCAATGAAAATATCAATCTCAGAATGCTCGGAGAACTTATCATCTGCGACTGCGACAATACTTATTCACCTTCACCGATTGTAGGTTATCTGTGATGCGTTCGATAACGTAGGCATCTATGGAAATAAAATTGTCATTTTCTATTGAAATAAAATTGTCATTTAAATACAATGACAAATTTCCGGAGACTGCCTCCTTTATTGGTTTCCACGTGGCACCTATATCCTTATCGATAGTTTTAGGCACCTTAACACATTTTAAAATTAATTTAGTACAACATTTCGAAGTTAGATAATTTCTTTGCTAGGTGGAATCTATTAAAGCGCTTTACGCTTACCGTTTGCATTGGTCTCATACATCTCTCTTGCACGGTTCCTAGTAAGCACATCGTGTCCGTGGTCTGCAAAACACCACGCACATTGCAAAGCAACAAAACACAATATAACGCGTCCTGATGTAACGCGTTATATTATGTATTAGACGTGGCGACAGAGAAATGCGACGTTGCTTTTTTGAGACCGGCAATGTGAGACGTGCCGTTGCCATTCAGTGCGCGCGGAGACTACAGTTCTTGCTTAGGAGTCCACGGATGCAGCGGGTTTACACTGGGCTGCGATAACTTAAGACACAGCAATGAGTGATGTCTACATCCACAATAACTACAATAAAATTTTGATTAACGAGCGAAATTTTTATGAATAACACTTAAACAATTAGTGCAGCTTTTATTTTGATTAATACATGAAAATTAAATAAATTCTGTGCATCTATATACAAAGCTTGATTACCATCTTTGCAAAGTGGATAAAAATTAACAAAAGATGCGGCAAATTAATGAGTAGATTTTGCGATAGACTGTTTATTCACCGCGCACGCAGCCATAAGGAGAGAGCGTAATGCGATCTAAAATTTTACTTCGTTCGCGAATGAATTTCATCAAATCGTTATAAGTTGGCATAGCGACACCTTTCATCTGCATTTCAGATAAAAGTGCAGAGCTAGATTCTAATTTTTCTGAGCGCAAGTTGCAACACAATTAAATCCGACAAACTATCTTGTATGAGTGAGTTCAAACTCGAGACTGCTGTACAGAATTGATCGAGAAATAAATTTTAATTTTTACTCGTTGCGGTAATGAAGGATTAAAATTAAACATTTGATTTAAATAGATGGAGGCTAAACTTCGTTCATTTACCGACCAGCGTGTGTCAAATTACAGAATAGTTTTCACCGTTCGGAACAATTACTTTGCATACTGCGAGTGCGAATCTTGACAATTTCTTTAATAAATACTGAAAATATTCAAAAAATATCTTCCAAGTTAATAGAATCAGGCGTTTTTTGCGATAGCCCATAGTACACAAGACCGTTTAATTACCAAAATTCCGCGAAAAAACTCCTGAAGACCTTCAAATATATGAGCGCACGCAAAAGCATGCGTAAAGCACCTCCCTCCCTTCCCACATTGCTTGTGCGTATGCTCTCGTGCGCGACCATGCAGACAAAACCACCACCAAGCGATAATATTAGTAGGACCATGCAGAATCCCTCACCAGCATGCACCCTCACACTCAACGCACATTTCGCCCTGACATCGCAGCATACTCAGGATGTTGCCTCTACGAACAACGTTCGTTGAGTCATAGAGCATTCTTAAATACTACCTTATCTTTAGACATTTTTGCACAAAACTGATATACAAAGCAAAATGTAATATGTCTGAATTATAGTAATGACTGTAATAATAATTTTTTATTAGGCACTATATTACACAAAACATATAAACATTCGAATTGAAAACTTTCCTCCTTTTTAGAAATCTATTAAAAAACTGCGGGTATGCGTTTTGTTTTGCAAATAGGGCGCGGTTACAATGCGATAACTTGCGTTTACCTTCACTTATTGAACAAAAGAAAGAAAGAAAACGAACTTTAAACAAATTATTTATATTACAGCATATATGTATGTATATAGCGGAGAAATAAAAAATATTATGTTATATAGTCACGTCGTCGTCAGTCGTAGTGACTATGAAAACCGGTTAAAACCGAATTTAAAATAAAAGCACAATAATGCTAAGCTGGTTCAATGAAGCCAAAAAACTGTGCAGGATTATAGGAACAAATAATGTGTTGACGCGGCGACCAATCAATATGAATGGAATGCATCAACACGTGGCGAGCGAAATTATTGGGCGCGAGGCCACATTATAGTGGACGCATTGGTCTTTGGAAAGGAATAATAATTGGGCTGGCCTTATCCACTCTGCGGTGCACTCATAGGCTAAAATTTTCCAATAAAGGTCTTCCAGCTGCAGTCATGTCTTGTTTCCCAACATGCGATTCTTCTTATGCTATTAAACATTTTCTATCAGTCAACCCTTGGAGTAAAGTTAATTTGGCTCAGTTACGAACAATATCTAAATACGACTAAATATAAGAATATTGTGTAGCAATATACCTATATAGTTACAATATACTCGCTTATTGTAGATGCACATACTATACATATAATCATTTAAAATATATATATATTTTTTTTATTGTTGCCCAATCTTCCCTCCCCTTGCCCCAAATTAGCGGTTAAGAAACAACTACCCAAGGGGTACCAGAAATTCTCTAGGATCCCCCGCTGGGCGTCCACGTGCGGATAGCGGAACACCATCCGAGCGAAATGGATGGTATGGGATGCGGTCTTTTTTCGCATCATG
Source organism: Graphium colonna (assembly GCA_025505425.1). Lineage (NCBI taxonomy): Eukaryota > Metazoa > Arthropoda > Insecta > Lepidoptera > Papilionidae > Graphium > Graphium colonna. Next base: position 3,963 of record JAOCPS010277759.1, on the reverse strand, counting down.
GCCCTAGAGGCAGATTTTCTTCTCACAGGATGATCCGAGCGTTGTCGCCGATTCTGTCGCCGATGTGGTACTTCAGGGCATGGACATATATATTCGATCCTCTGTCGTTCCCATTTGCGGTAAGTCAAAACCCTGGTTCAGTCGCTCCTGCCAGGTACCCACTTGCCATAAGTAAGAGTGCTTTCAAGCCCGGGCCACGGCGGCGGCGTTTCGTGACGTAAAAACCAGTGCTTTAAAAAAGAAGTATAATTCTGCCTCCGATCTTCTGTGCACTCTTTTTGCGTCAAATTTGTCTTTGGATAATTGAGGGAATACGCCGCCGATCCTCCTGCGGTGTGAGCATTCAATGCGGGAGGTCCGTTACCACTTGAGTGCAGTGCGGAAAGCACATCTTTCCCTAGACATCAATAAGTCGAGTGGGCCCGATGGAATTCCCGCTATTGTGCTGAGAACGTGCGCTTTAGAGTTGGCACCGGCTTTAACGCGTCGTTTTCGGCACTATTACTCTTCATGTGTGGTGCCGATATCTTGGAAAACTGCTCTCGTGTACCCCGTATCAAAAAAAGGCAATCGCTCAGGCCCGACCAAATACAAGCCGATCGCCATAACCTCCTTGTTCTCCAAAATTATGGAGTCAATCATTAGCACCCAATACGTCAAGTACCTTGAAGATTATCAGCTGATCAATGACCGACAATACGGATTTCGAAAAAGTCGGTCAGCTGGAGATTTACTTACGTACTTGACCCATCGATGGGATGAAGCGATTGAGAGCAAGGGCGTAGCGAAAACCTTCGATCGGGCAAAGCACAGTGCGCTTCTTTCCAAGATATTATCCTACGGCTTCCCTGAGAAATTATGCAAATGGATAACCAGCTTCCTCACAGATCGAAGCATTAACGTCGTTATCGATGGAGCATGCTCTGATATTAAGCCTGTGAATACTGATGTCCCACAGGGCTGCTTGCTATCTCCCAGACTGTTTCTTATGCATATTATTGACTTGTTGCGCATCAGTAACATTCATTGCTATGCAGATGATAGTACTGTTGACATCTTGTATACCAGTCGGGCTAATATTTCTCAGGACCGCGTCGACAAGTGCCGGAACAAACTTGTATCTGAAGTCGAGACTGCTTAGCCAAATCTCGAAGGTCAGAGTCGACTAAATTTAGCACGTTCACCGCTAAAAAGAAACCCTTTCTTGTGTCGCCTCAGTTCATTAACATTTTCCTGGTAACATCGAACAGAATTCTTGGCGTTGACATATCTAGTGACGTCCAATTCTGCGATCATTTGGAAGGTATAGGCACAGCCAAGCTTGGCGCCCTCACCAGAGCAGGGTAGTATTTCCAGCCGTTCCACCTTATGCAACTACTTCTTACTGCTCTCATCTCTGGGCTAGGCACCTCAATACCAGCTCCTTTCATTTGACCACATTTAACGTCGAGCTTCTCGAATTGTGGACGACCATGCTGTTTCCGGTCGGCTCGTTATTTTGCCTCTGCGAAAATATGTTGCGTCTGTTTGCATCCTTTGCCGTGTTTACCACGAGGAGTGTTCCGAAGAATTGTTTGAATTAAAACCTGCTGCTACTTTTGCTCATCCTACTACGCGACAAATCATTCAACACCACCCACACCACCTTAATGGTTGGCAGCCTACAACCGTGCGATTTCGCCAACATATCCTACCACGCACAACTTTCTTGTGGAATGAATTGTCGCCAGCGATATTTCCGGACCGATACGAGTTAAAGACCTTCAAGAAACTAGCGTATTCCTATCTAAAAGACCAGCAACGCTCTTGTAACTCCTCCGGTGTTGTGGGAGTCCATGAGCGGTGGTGATCACTTAACATCAGGTGAGCCGTCTGCTCACCGCAGACGAACACCGACCATAAACATCGTGGTTTACATTATCGCTTGGTAGTGGTTTTGTCTGTATGATTTTGCACGAGAGCGCACGCACAAGCTGTGTGGGAAGGGAGGGAGGTACTTTACGCATGCTTATGCGTGCGCTCACACATTTGCTTGCAGGTTGTAAAGGGGCTTTTTGGCGAAATATTGCTAATAAACCGGTCTTATAGATTTGTATATATAGTTAGTTATGATATGCAATTTTATTGAAAATTGTTTTATCATCCAAAAGTTATCAGTAAATCTGTCAAACTCCAAGAGATTTTTTTTATATTAGTTACAATATGTTGATAATTGTGATTATAATTTCAAAAGTGTGAAGGTTAATATTTTAATTATTGTGATGCTTAGTAATTGGCATCTTATTTTGTATTTATTGATTATAATAAAATAAAGCAAAGCAAAAAAGTACATGGTATCCTAATGCCAACAATATTTGGTATGGTTGCCCACGTTCTACAAAAAAAATCCATTGAAAAGTAATAAACGTTTTCAATTTCATATATTGTTTAAAAAAACAGAGATTGCAGTGTATACTTCTCGGTGGCAGTATGCGGAATCATAAAACTTTATGTACATTTGAGCATGCTATAAGTTATTTCGAGTCAGTAAAACTTCACCTGCTCAAGCAAATGCCTCTCTAAAAGTTTACAAGCTCTCAGCGTGGTGATTTATGACTAGCAGTAATGCTCACGATCCTTGACGAATAAGGGCCGGAACGGGCTGCTAAGCAAACCAAAATGAGCTTTATTTCAAATATAAGTATTATAGTAACTTTTATTTGTGTAACTATACAGAACTCTCTTAGATATTAGAACTTGGCCAAGATATATAAGCAACAATTTCATTAATAACATCATCTTGTAACAACAGTGACTTAATAGACAATATATAATCATTAGGAATAAAAAACAATGATTTAAATGTTTAAAAGCAATTCATTAGTTCTTGGTGCAAATTTCCTTTCCCTGTCTACCTCGTTATTTATGTGATTACCGTTGCACAAAGGATTTACCATTTGAATTGAAAAACAAAATTTTGTTTAAAATAACAAAGATGGTACTCTAAAATTTAGAGGATATGATATATATATATATATATCACCATTAAAATGTTACCAAAGTTGTAAAAGTTAATATAAATGATGACAAAAATTTAACGTGAAAATATGTGGACGGTAAGTGGAATGCAGATTTTTATAATATATTAAGTTTTTTTTTTAAATAGAGTATCAGGCGAGTGTTTTGGCCATTATCAGTATTATGTACTTTCGATTTTTGATTTTAGCTAATTGTGTGTCTTAGTCTTTGTTAACTAAAATAATATGATATATAAAGGCGTAATGCTTAATATTTTATATTATTATATATTGGCGTATCGACTGTTATCATTTATTTTCAGAGGTAGGGGGGGGGGAGCAAAAACAAAAAAAAACAGTCCATGGCACATTTTTATCTTCTTACATTTAAAAACATTTAAAAGTTTCCCCTCGTAACGTATTTCTGAAGATATTTATTTTCTACTAGATACTTACTGTATTTTAATAGACTATTTAATTTGTTTAAAATCTATGCTATATTTTAATCATTATTTCCATATCATTACCGACTTGTAAAATTTTCTGTATTAATCTGTTTATGAAATTTTAGCACAATACATTCATCCGGTTTAACGTGATTAAATAAGAAACTTTTACACTTTCGATATTAGTATTAGTATTTAATTATAGCATTGGAAATTCTTATCAAAATCTACTACGTAATTTCTCCATTCTCTCAAACTTCCTTATTTATATCATTATATTAACGTGATTTTTTCCGCGTTAATTTAATTTCCGCTTCCCTTGAATCCCATTTTTATTACTGACTAAGGTCATAATTGAAGCCTATAGTTTAATATTTAAAAATCTTAAAATTTTTAAATGTGTACAGTAAGAACTAAAATTGTATTATTTTTTTTTTATGGAAGGGAAGACAAACGAGCAAACGGTTCACCTGATGGTAAGCGATCCCGTCGCCCATAGACAATCGCAACATTGAGTCGCG